>APFE030953277.1:0-23517 GCA_000404065.3 Pinus taeda | reverse complement strand
TATGCTGCGGAAAGGTGGAAAAATGATTGCGCAGCTAAATTGGCCAATCAGATCGCGCTGCGAAACTGCGCAAAATCAGAATGATGCAATCAAGACAAGACATGCTTTAAACCATAATGACGGAGGGTATCTAACGGTTTTTTACAAGGACTCACATCAATACCTTTTGAAAATCTAACTTCAAAGTGACACACCTAAAAACCTATTGACTTAAACCAAATTTTTTTTTTTTTTATGAATCTTTGGACATAGGTGAACTGTGGTTTTAAGTGATAACACAAGGAAAAGGATGAAGGTGTCTTCTCGAATCTCTCTGGTACATTCCAAGATGAAGACATTTGGGTAATTGATAGTGGTGCATCAAGACACATGACTCGCCATTCCAAACTAGTGAAGACCTTATCAAAAGGAAAATCCACTTATTCAGTGGAACTTGGAGATAACAAGAGCTATCCCGTAAAGGGTATTGGATCGACCTCTATAAAGTTGGAGAATGGAAGCAACATCCAGCTCATCAACATTCTATTTGTTCCAGGTTTCCATAAGAACTTACTTTCCATTTCAAGCTTCGAAGATAAGGGTGATAGAGTAGCTTTCATTGATGGAAAGGTTGTTGTATGGAGTAAAGACTCAAGTATAGAACAAGCTAAAGTCATTGGCATTCGAGAAGGAAGACTTTACAAATTGATATCTCCTTTGGCCCAAGCCCTAGTTCACATTGAAATTAGCCAGTGTGAACTCTGCATAGAAGATTTGGTCATCTACAATTCAAGATCCTTCCAACTCTAAGTTCCATAGTAGATGGAATACCTGAACTGAAAGAAGATCACGAAGAAGTATGTAAGGGATGTGCATTGGGTAACAATACCAAGAGACGATTTGGAAGCAGTGCTTCACAGTCAAAAGAAATCTTGGATCTCATTCACTCTGATGTATGTGGCCCTATGCCTCCTAAATCACTTGGAGGTCATCTCTATTATGTCACATTTATAGATGATCAGTCAAAAAAGACCTAGCTTTACTTAATGAAAACCAAGGACGGAGTATTTACAAAATTTCAAGAATTCAAAGCTGGAGTAGAGAACCTTACAAAAAGAAGAATCCAGTACTAAGATCTGATAATGGAGGAGAATATACATCCAAGGAGATTATAGCATTTTGTAAGGAGTCTGGAATTAAGAGGGAGTTCATAGTCCCATATAATCCCAAGCAAAATGGAGTTGCAGAACAGAAGAATCGATCCATTGAATAAAGTGTAAAAGCAATGTTACACGATCAAGATCTACCTAAGTTTCTATGGGGAGAAGCCACGAAGACAGTTGTTTACATTCAAAATCGAAGTCCCCACAGGTTCCTAGACAACAAAACTCTGGAAGAAGTATTCACTGGAATAAGCAATTTGTGGATCATCTTTGAATCTTTTTGTTGTCCCCTATATATCCACATACCAAAGGACAAAAGAAAGAAGTTGGATCCATCAGGTATGAAGAGAATGTTTTTTGGGTACAGCAACTCATTGAAAGCCTATAGGATCTACATAAAAGAAGGACGTCACATAGAAGTCAGTCGAGATGTCATATTTGATGAAAGCATAGCATTCAAGAAATCAAAGGAACTTTTCGTAGACTTTGATGATTTAGAATTTTCGGTATTTGAGGAAGAAGTTGACAAGGGAGAAGAAGAATCACACCATGAAGAAGAAGGTCCTAGTGAGCCTGTTCAACCTGTGGTCATCCTTGAAACAAGGAAAAGACCTAATTGGTTGAAATCTACACTACTTGATGCAGAAGGTCATGGGAAAGAGAAAGGCTCATTTAGAGAGAGCAAGAAACCTAAGAGATATTTTGGGTATGCTGCATATATGACAAAATTAATAGAAGTAGAACCATCCACTTTTGAAGAGGTTGTAAATCATTAGGAATGGAAAGGTGCCATGAATGAAGAGTATCAACATATAATGAAGAATTAAGTCTAGGAGGCTGTACCTAGGCCCGAAGACAAATCTGTGGTAACTTCCAAGTGGATCTATAAGATCAAACATGCGCCAGATGGAAGTATAGAAAAGTATAAGACAAGATTTGTGGCTTGGGGTTTCTCTCAACTAGAAGGCATTGACTACGAAGAGGCCATTGCTCAAATAGCAAGATATACAATGATTCGTTCATTAGTCTCACTGGTTGCATCGATGGGATGGAACATCCATGAAATGGATATCAAGACCTATGTTGCACGAAACTTCTAGGAACCCGACCGTTTCGAGCCGTACCTGTACCCGAAACTCCAAAACTTAGCTGAAACTCAGCTGAAACTCCACCATCATGTAATCATCTATGATAGTTAATATAGATTTGTTTTTCTTTCTAAATTGTCATCTATGGGTCTTTTTCCCTTTTTTCTTGCAAAGATAATGTGTTAGTCACTTATTATTTATATATATATATATATATATATATTATATATTATGATGTTTCGGATGATGTTTCGACCGACGTTTCCAGTTTTGGGAGGTGACGTTTCTAAACTTACCCGTTTCGGAAACTCTGAAACATTTCAGCGTTTCGTGCAACTTAGGTCAAGACTGCATTTCTAAATGACACAATAGATGAAGAAGTCTATATAGAGCAACCCTTGGGATTCGAAGTTCAAGGTAGGAAGGCATATGTTTGCAGATTGAAGAGAGCATTATATGGCCTCAAGCAAGCACCTAGTGCATGGTATGAGAGAATGGATGCATACCTACAAAGAATAGGCTTCACAAAAAGTTATGTTGATCCAAACCTTTATATCAAGGTTGTAGATGGAGAACCTGTAATCATTCTCCTGTATGTCAATGATCTTCTCTAGACAGATGTAGAAAGCCGAATTGAACAATGTAAGAGGCAACTAGCAGCAAAATTTGACATAAAGGATCTTGGGTTGATGCATTACTATTTGGGACTACAAGTCTGGCAAGGACCTGATGAAGTTTATTTGGATCAAGGAAAGTACATGATCAAGATGTTGAAGAGGTTTGACATGATGAATTGCAAACCTATGACCACTCCGATGATCAAAAACTTGAAGAGACTAAGAAGTTCTTAATCAAGCCCTATGGATCCTTCCAAGTATAGACAATTAATTGGCTCACTGATGTACTTGGTGAATACTCGACCAGAAATATGCTTTGCCGTAAATGTTCTTAGTCAATTCCAAGTGGTGTTGAACCATGAATATTGGATAGCAGCAAAACATATTCAGAGATATCTGCGAGGAACCATTCACTACTGCCTGAAGTATAATAGAAGGAATGAAGTCCAACTGATTGGATATACAAATTTTGACTAGGGAGGCACTGAGCAAGATGGAGGGAGCACGATAGGAGGATGTTTCAATTTGGGATCCTCCATTGTCTCATGGATGAGCAGAAAACAAGATACAGTTGCTTTCAGCGGTGCTGAGGCTGAGTATGTTGCAACCTGTTAAGTAAGCAGAGAAGCACTATGGCTAAGGAAGTTGCTATCTGACCTAGTTGAAGGACCGATGAACCCTACAGTGATACTTTGTGATAACACCAGTTGTATCTGCTTGTCTGAAGACTCAGTATTTCATGGAAAGACAAAAAATATAAACAAAAAGTATCATTATATTTGAGAGCTAGTACAATGAAAAATGCCCATTGGGGTTTTCAATTTATGAAAAATGCCAGCTGTAGCTACATAAATTTTCAACAAGTTGACCGTCCAGGTAGACAAGTTGGCCTGCTCAAAGGACGTGTCTCTTCATATGATCGAACAACTATACACTGCCACATATCCTCCATCGTTTGGCATCAATTTCGCACTCTTATGTGGTAAGATAATTTGGGTCTGTGGCACAAATCTGAGACCTGAAAAGGTGTATCTTCAGTGGCATCATCTATCCCTATAATGCAAGTTTCCAAGATATATTCTATCTCTGTAATGTGAAGTTCTTGTGTCATATTCCTCTCTCTGATATGATGATTCCTGAGCCAGCAATGTGAAATATTATGAGGCATATATGCGAATTTTCTGAGGCACTAATAGCGGCATATCCGAGTTTTTCTGTGCACTGTTTCTTCTATGAATACAAGCTACCTGAGATACCATTACATCAGTATTTATACGAGCTTCTATCTCTGTGTGACATGGCATTTAAGGACAGACATGTGGCATTTTTGTGTCCAGACTTATTGATGGAGTCATAGCAGAATTTGGAGGGCTGACCTGGCACTAAGGTGACTGGTTTGTTTGACTTGGATTTCTCTTGTTGATGAAGAAGCTAAAGGAAAGGATTGCCGGGTTTTCCACTTGTGGGTTTTTCCCTGGCCTCTGGCCTAACTTCTGGTGTCTCTCGCTTCTTGTGCATTATGATCTCTATATTTTGTTATTGTGTAATTGCTTGATGACATAACTAATCAAAGTAAATATTAAGAAAAAGAATGCATCTCAGACTTTATGCTTCTGTGACTCATGATATATTGTTCAGATCTTCCGGAAAATTCACATTGAGAATAAAGGGTCGACGTGTTTCGAACCTAAAGCTAGGTCCATCATCAGGACCAGGAAGATCTGAACAATAAAAAGAATGCATATCAGTGACAAGTAATTACCATGATAAGAAATTCTACATTGTATTTGAATTTCAACAAAAATCAAAAAATGCCTACCTGCAGTGTTCACAAGTTAAAAATAAAGTATTTTCTACAATCTTATGAAATCAATATATGCACGATTGATAATAGCCTCAGGATAAAATATAAATTGTCCACTAAGCATATATGACAATGTTTCCTAATTATAGCAACCATAAAAAGGTTATATCTGTATTGGGGAAAGAAGCAATAAAACATGTCTGAAGTGTTTAAAATTAAGATAGTGTTTTCTACAATCCTGATTGCCATCAATGCAGCCGAAAGTGTAAAACAAATCTAAGTATTTCATAAATTTTCAGAATTTTAAGACTCATCAAATTAGATTTTCAAGATGCTATAAACATATAAAAATAAAAGCACTTAACGAGCTCACACATCATCATGAGAATCAGAAATTGGAAGCATAGTAAATAAAATAATCATTGTAGTCCACATGTAAGTCCTCCCTAATCATCTCTCATGATAGCATTAAAATGTAGTTCAAGGTCAACATTTCATTTCTTTAACTCTTCTATTTCTTATTTACTATTTCTTTTTGTTATTAGAGTGGTACCCATCATATATCACACAGATTATAACATAGGCCTTAGGTATCAATCTTGGATCTCCGTCTCCTTGAGCAAATACAGTAGGGGCAGGTGCCATGCTGATTGAATAACAGTTAGTATATCTGTCATGCTAAACGATGTTACAACATTATAGTACTATACAAATGAATATGCTAAGATAAACTTGCACTTGCTGAGAACTTCCATTTTTTATAAGGATAATAGTAGTTGATGATTTGTCTGTAGATATCATGGATAAATAGATTTGTCCAAATTTCACATCCAGTAGTCGACAAATTCTAGCCAATGAATGGCAAACCATAAAGAACAAAATCTCCTACAAATTTCCATTACTCCCTGGATGTGTCGATCTTTAAATCATATCATTCAGGGATAAATGTAACATTAGATTTAAACATATTGCACACCTGTTGCCATGTCGTGTCCACTGGAGGTTGTCTACGTCCGTCTTGTGCATCAAAGTCTAATACGCCATAATCTCTTAAACGAACCTAAAGTTACAAAGTTGAAAAAATGAGGCAATAAAAACAAAAGCACATGATTACTTCACTCCAAGCATAACATCCACATAAAGAACTATATTTAATCAGCTCAAAAAATTTCAAATAGATGGTACTATAATCATTTGATAAAGGTCATTCAAAATTATGATTGTACAAACCCGCAAAAAGGCTCGAACCCGTTGCAGATTTCCAGTGGAACCTCCAAGAGCTGCCTGCAATACTAAATAAAAATGAAAAATACTAGAAAATCCACTTATACTCTTGCAGAAAAAATTTCTCACAATCTCGAGTAACTTTAACATGTCTGAGAACATAACACAAAGTCAATAAAAAATCACCAAACAAAGATGCTGTGAAATTCCTCAACTAAATCCATGTTAAAAACCATGAATTTGCAAAAACTAAATACATGTTCGAAACCATCAACAAACAAAGACTATGTCCCCAACTGAGCAGCTTAAGAAACTAGGACACCTCTATGAAGTCATGGGCGCCCGTAGCTATTGTTAAGATAGTTATCATTCTATAATTTATTGCAATACTGATTTATATAAAATGATAAATTGACCATATATAAAATGGGAATCAAGGGATGTCATATGATAGTAGATGATATCCATTGAGTTACAACAAATGCATGAGCAATGTGTGCATGTATGACAATGCATATCTACTATTTGAATTTTATTAACATTCTCTTAAATTGACAGCAATGCAGTCCTTGCGCCAACATTTTCCTCGACAACAACAAAATCCTGGTCAAACTAAGCCAGAAATAAGACTTGACCTGTTAATATTGAGTGCTCACAGAGAGCAAGCCGACGTGCCTCATAAACAGGATGGAATATACACTGATGGTTTAAAATCATCCAAGCCACAGCCTGAGCTGAGATGCAGACTTGTTTTTCTGTAGAAAGACCAGTGTTTACACCAATTAAATGTGTCCGGCACTAGCTGATTTGTAGGCTAAGTTTAGAAGAAAAATACAGCTACTCTGGCACTAATATTTTTTTCTTAAACCCTTCAGATGAGTGTTCTTTAGCCCCCTATCTGTATGTGATAGAAACTGACGTGCTAGGCAAACTCCTTGATGCTGCAAGATCACAGGGGTGACTGGGATGGATTATCATTCACAGACAGAGTACCGAATAATCATTTTTCTGCTGATTCTCTTGATCTATATACAGTTGTCTCTTAAGTCAGTTGGATCTGCCTTGAGCTGCCTAGACATGTTTTATGCCACTCCAGGTCCAATTATTAGCCACTAAAAGCCTGATTTCTGGCTGATTGGGTTGGATGTAGTTACTTCTTGATGGAAGCAGACTACCGATGTGCACATCATCAAATATTTCGCAGTTCTCTTTGGTATTAATGTTTTTCCTTGCTGATTTGTGAGATTGGTGCCTCCAAATGTTGCAATGGAAGTTTCAGAGAAGGTACTTTAGGGACCTGCCTCCTGTTGGCAAGCTTACTATCTCCAAGCAGACCATGATTACGATGTCTCTTGTTGCTTTCCTTTTAGCACTCAACATAGTAAATTGGAAAAACTCAACAGAAATTTCCTTTGGTCCAGGTTTGGTGGTAGAAGGTCATCCCCACTGTCCCATGGCGAATCTGTACATTGCCCATGCAAGATGAAGACTTGCCATTCATTGATATTGTTCGGCAGGGTGCAAAGTTGCCTGCCAAATGGGTTGTACACTCTTTTGAGATAAGCCTTGCTTCTTGTTTGGCAAGGTGCAAAGTTGCCTGCCAAATCGGTTGTACACTCTTTTTAGATAAGCCCTGGAAGCAATCACTCCAGTTCAGATTTGAAAGTGGTAGTTCTTTCCTTCAAAATGGTGTTAACTTCACTTTCAGCTGTGGTCAACTTTATAACGTAATCATTATCTCTAGGTTCCACTAAGGCCAACCTTGTACATGTAACCTCATAACCCTTCTTGGGTAAAATGACCTTGCTGACCACTATGTGTCAACTACCCATAGCAATACACCCCCTTTTTTCGCAAAAGGGATAGCGCTTGATCAACGTGTCCGTGCCATTCAACTGTCATCATCAGCCCGATCTTGTTATGTTGTAAACCCAGTCTGCATGTGTAAATTGTAAATAATCTTAGCAGATCTGAGTCATGTATGTAAACTGCCTAGGCAAACCTAATTTTCTAGTGATAATCTATGTTTCGGAAGGTTTTTTGTCTCACCGATCCATGATCGGCAGAGTTTTCCTTCAGCCTAACCCCAAAGTCGGAATGGAAATTGTCATTAGAATCTTAGGGGAATCCTAGTGTGCTTCGAGTCTATGTAAAAGTAATTTGGAAATAACCCTAATTATTCGGTTAGGTTATTACAACTTACTTGATCTGCTAGATTATATTTTTCGCAGAACTGGGTGGTCTATGAAGGTCTATGTCAAATGGGTTTTCCCCCTTGAGATGTAAAATTGTAAAAGTCATGATGGAAAGTGTTTTGAGGGTTAGAAAATGTTTTATCTCCTCATAAGTCCTAAGTCCTAGGTCCTAGGTGATTTTTCCAAAAGCTAAGTTTGAGGATCCAAAAATAAAATAATAATAAAATTAAATAATTAAATAATAATAATAATAATAAATTAAAAAATAAATTAAAAATTAAAAAAAAAAATGAAAATAAAATAAAATAATAATAATAATTAAGTCAAAAGTTTTTGAGGAAATAAATGCAAAATTTAAATTTTTAATATATTAAAATGCATTTAAAAAATTCGACGAATGAGATTAAAAGGGATTTTGTTCCTCATCGACGGTCGAGATCATTTTCACATGGTTCACTCGAACTAGTCGTTGGGAAATTTTCCTTTAAATAGAGTGTCAGGGGTCATTTGAGATCAGATTGGATCTTAGAGTCTGGTGCTAAAGAAAGCTCTCTTGTAGTCATTTTTTGTGCAATAAAGAAAGACTTTTGGGTTGAAAATCTTGTTGGTGTTACTGTTCTGGAAATGTTGTAAGATGTTTTATTTTCTACATAATTTTATTGTCAGCCATTGATGATAGCTTGATGAAGATTGATTTAGGCACAGGTATCTTGTCTGATCTCTGAAGTTTGAATGATAGTTTAGATTCTGAAATATAATGGCAGGTATCTCCATTTGATCTGGATTTCACTATTGTTTTCTCCCTCTATGTTGATGGTTGATTTTAAGTTGTGCAGGAAATCTTTTTTTTTTTAGATTACCGGGCGTTTGGGGAAGTTCTCGACTGAACTAGCCAACTCCTGGATTGCGTTTTCTAAAAGAGCCCAGCCAGTTTTGATCCCTGGCTTATCATTTGAAATTTTCTTATGAATGCAAGAAGGGTTTTCTGAAGTATCTCACATTAAGTTTAAAATTCTAAAGATATTACTGTGAATTATTAACAAATATGGCTGCTTAAGAGTCGAAAATCTGTAAATATTGTAAATTTTTAACTAGTTTTAGGGTTTTTAGGTTTGTTTCTTTCACATTTTACTTCTTGGTGTTCTATTTTTGCCATTACAAGTTGCAGGTACAGATCTTAAAAAAAAAATTGGGGTTTTCATTAGACAACTCTGAATGCAGGGCAATTTAAAATTTACTGGAGAATTTGCAGGTTCGAGGATTTTTCCAGGCTATCTATTTGTTGTCTGGGATTTCATTTTGACAAAAAATTTCGAAATTTTTTTTACGTTGTGGCATCCTGGGATTTCTGGACCGCCAGTTTCAGTTTCTCTACTACCCGGGGTTTCATTTTCGCAAGAAAAATTTTCGAATTTTTTTAAAAACCCTTGCCAGTATCGCTACCCTGGACCTTGGACCTGCACGTATTCTTTTCACGCAAACCTGCAGTCAGCAACAAGACGTGTTTTCTCTCCCCATTCTCACGTACCTCCCTTCCCTTCATCATTGTTCCATTCCACTCCATTTCAGTATTAACTCTCCTCGCTGCCCACGTTGTTGCGGCTTCATCGCAGCTTCACGCTGCCTCTTCCACGTTCAGCCAGTGTTTTAAAAACCGGTTACCGGTCTAACCGGCCGGTTAGCAAGGCCGCCGGTCAGAACCGGCCAAAAAACCGGGTTAGAAAGGCAGTTTCACCAAATTTTGGCCCTAACCGGTGAAAACCGGCCGGTTCCGTCCTAAACCGGTCGGTTTTAGGCATGCCCACCATAACAATCAAAAAGCGGATTTTTGCCTATGGTTTAGGGGTTTTGGGGGGGAACTAAGGGTGTTTTCCCTCCAAAAACACCCTCTCCAAGCTATAAGAGGCCCCTCTCACTCTATTTGTCTCACACAACTGATTTGGAGTGTTTGTGAGTGTTTGTGAGTTTGTTTGTGAGCTTGGAGAGTGTTGAGTTTTTGCTGAAGTAGTCATCTTGGAGTTGGAGTTGGAGCTATTTTGGAGATAGTGTGTAGATGTCGGTGGAGTTGCCATCTTCAAGAGGAGGCTAAGGAAGCTAGTTTGCATTTCCAGGTAAGGATTTGCACTTGAAAATTACTTATTTGACTGTTGTCCATGAATTAATTTTTTTAATGTGTTATAAACTTCTCACTTCTATGATCTACCATCCAGGGAGTCATCATGCCTCCAAAAGCCAGAGATATTGCATGGGATCATTGTGATATGATTGATGGCAAAATGATCTGCAAATATTGCCAAAAATCCATTCAAGGAGGGGGTATTAACAGGTTCAAGCAACACTTGGCTGGGATAGGAGGCCATGTAAAGCCATGTGGAGCACCAAATGAAATAATAGGGCATATTAGGGCAGAATACCATCAGAAGTTTGAGACTCGAGTCATTGAACCACTAGAGAAGTTAGTGACTGCAAAGTTTGGGAGTGGAGACTCAACCAACTGAGTTTGATCATGATGACTGAGACTCATGAGAAGTTTCAACTTCAAGTGATAATGTTGATCACTATTATAGTATTACTATTATCATATATGTAGAGTCTACACTGAAGTCTTGTAGTAGGCCACTGGCCCCATAGTTTGTAGGCTTTGTTTTTGCACTCTAGAGGCCATTTAGAGCCTCACTGCTTATGTATTTTGTCGATGATATGTATTGCACTTGATGCCATTTTGATATATTCACCTTTACATGGTATATAAATGAGCAATCTTTGCATATTTTGTCTCTATTGGCTTGGAATCACGGTTTTAAATCTTAAAAATAGTTTTTTTCATAAAAAATAATTATTTAATGTATTTTTCTAAAACCAGTTCGTTTAGACCAAACCAGTCCCGGTTAGACCGGTTCCGGTCAATAAACCGGTTCATTAGGTGGACCGGTCCGGTCACCGGTTCCGGTTTTAAAAACATTGCATGAGATTCCCGATGAATCTCAAACCCCCTCGGGTTGTTCCAAACCTATGGACCTGCTACTTGAAGGGAATGGTCCCCTCGTAAGATTTTCCTTCATTACATCTCAAACATGTACCTTCATGCTCCTTTTGAATTCAAGCATCCCTGTCATCATCTGACTCACAAACCTCCGGTGCTATGTGTCAACTGACATGGTTCCTCACGGACTTCCTGCAACTTGATACAAATTGTCAACCCTGAACCCATGAGTAAAAGCATCTTTGAAAATTCTAAAACATGTACCTTTCCCTCGATGAATGCCACCCTGAAACCTTTGACTTCCATTTCCGAAATGGACACCAAGTTCTTCTTGCAATTAGGTACATAAAAGAGATTTTGTAAATGAATCGAGTTACCCTCCTTCAAATGAGGGGCAACACCCTTTCTTGGATAGGTGGCATCGGCTCCAAGTATAGTCCCACGAATGTTTCCATCTCTACCAAATTAGAGAGAGAGCACTCTTCTATCCGATGGAGTGCCTTGAAGCACTACAATCAATAAGCCAGATTCCCAAAGAATCTGAAGGAGAGGGCCAATACAAGATAACACTTCTTTATCTTCTCAGAAACAACATTTGATTCTTCATACCCGGGGTTCCTTGTTTTCTCTGAAGAGTCGGTCGTTTCCTCGATGGCCTGCATTACCTGTCATTCCTTTGATCATGGAAGATGTCCCTGGAATGATTGTTATCATCATCAAGTGATGTGTCCCTACCTCGGACACTCCTTCGTATAATGGCCGAACTTATTACAACCAAGGCATTTGCCTTTCCTTCCACCCTTAGATCCGGACTTCCCATTGAATTGATCTTTAAGTAGGCCATCACAAGCTTCTACTGCGCCATTCTAATAATGTTCTCTGCTTTGATTTCACCCTTGGTGAATTTGAAGAGGGATGAAGAATCGATTGATCATTTTGTCCTTTCCCAACTGTCTTCGATCACTCTTGCTTGGGCATTATCTTCACCTCGGCTCTAATACCATGTTAAGTTTAGGTATGTTCTATGCTTAGACCAATTTACTTCAATTTTCACAGTTAGCTCAATATCTTTTTTAGATTAGCAATCACATCAGCATTAAAGTAAACTGCAGATAGAACATAAACATAAATCGCAGAAGACAAGCCAAGACAAGAGGACACAAGATGTGGTGCTAGCCAGGACAAACCCCAATGCAGGGAAACCCTTAATCAATTCTTCTTATATGTTCTTCAATAGTTCAACAGAGAGAGAGAGAGGGAGAGAGAGAGAGAGAGAGAGAGAGAGACAGTACATTTACAACAAAAGTCAACACTTAGACTTTCTAGATGAGAGAATAGATCATCTCTACATGAGATCAGTTCAAGACATGTTGCTTCAACTGATTCTCCAAGGTGACTCCACCTATCATTGTGCAACATCTCGTCATCATGCTGCACCTCACCGTGCTGCACCATGCTGCACCCATCACCACATTGTTGGACTCATGACCATGCTATACACATCATCATGTTGCACCTTATGTTGCCACTGTTGTCCCATGTACCATACTGCACTTTGTTGCACCATGTACTAGATGTCCCATTTAGACATGTTGTACCTTGCTGCTCTATGTACTAGTTGTCCCATCTAGACATGTTGTACCTTGTTGTTCCATGTACTAGCTGTCCCATCTATTGTTTCATGTACTATTGTCCATGTATTGCATCATGTACATGTTGTCCATGTATTGATCATGTACAACTATACTGTTGTCTCATTTACTTGCTCCATTAAGCTTCATTGTTGCTCCATGCATCACCATGCTTGCAGTTGTCCATGCTTTACCATGTTGTTGCTATCCATGCTTCACCAAGCTTCATTGTTGTCCAATTGCTACACTTATAGCACACATTTCCATGTTGTCACCTACAGCACACTTAGATTTCCATTTTGTCACCTACAACACTTAGATTTACATGAAGTCACCTACAGCGCACATAGGCACCTACATCACTTAGATTTCCATGTTGTCACCTACAGCATACATAGGCACTTGCAACACTTAGATTTACATGTTGTCACCTACAGCACACATAGGGACCTACAACACTTAGAGTTCCATGCAGTCACCTACAACATACATAGGCATAGGCCTCCTTGTGCTGTTGATAAGGGTTGCATATTGTAGCTAAAACAACGACTAGGTATCCTTGATTGAATTGTGGATTAGGGCCTTTACTTGTTGCTCGTTAGACTTCCTTAGACTACGGCTAGGGCACCTTTATTGGATTGCGGATTAGGGCCTTTACTTGTTGCTCGTTAGGCCTCCTTAGACTGCGGCTAGGGCACCCTTATTGGATTGTGGATTATCTCCTCCTTAACGCTGCTAGAGCTCTCCTTTGACTGCGGCCAAATCCCTCCCTTGCTTGCGGCTAAGACTCTCCCTTACCTGTGGCTAAGATAAGGCAAGATCTACCTCCTTTTAGGACTGTGTATAGGGCAGCATTAGCCCTTCCCTGACATCTGACTTCAGCTCCTAGATTTGACTGCAGCTAGGGCATCTCATCTCCATTAAGACAGCATAGAACCCTTCTTGACTGCATAGAGGTGTCTCCTCCTAGGACTGGGTAGAGCCTTCTTTGATTAACTGCGTTAGGCCTTCTTCATTAGGGCAGCATTATCCCTTAAGATCTTTCCTCCTACTAAAACCCAAAGACAAGTAGAGAGGAAGAGATCTCAAGTGAGTGTGTAGAAATGACTTGAAGGCCACCTCTATTTATACTAAAACGTTGAGCAGAAGTGGGGTTTATTTGGTTGTTGGCCAACCTTGACGAATTGTCCCATAACAAAAATAAATTCATATCTCCATGAATACTTATCGGAATCGGATGATCTTTAGATCAATCCTACACCTCTCAATGAGAGGGATCCAAGAAAAATATCAACGGCCATTAATAAGATGACCCACATGGAGTTTGTCCCTAGTTTCCAATTTTAACATGGAACTATCAAGCCCTAGCAATCCTATCACCAAGAGAACCCCCTTACGCCGGAGGAAAGCTAGGCAGAAGTGAGAAGAGGGTTGGTGAGGGAGTGTGGCCCCATCTAAAGTGCAACGGGTTTCTCACTTGAGCCTTCATACTTTATCTCAAGAAGTGTGAGACTTTACTGTAGCAAGTCCTTTTGGTGCCAATGAAGCTTGCTCTACAACCTTTACAAACACCAATCCCACATAGCTAATAAAGGTGGACCAAATTCAAAGAGATACCTAGATAACAACAAATATGTTAAAAACCCTATATGAATATAAGGCCAAGCTACAAGGATCTGCTAATGAAGTGCATCAAACCCTAATAACCAAAAACATGTTTTATGAGCACTAACCATGGTCCCTGAAGAAGAGCAAAAAATATGCAAACAAGAAAGGGCTCCATCAATAGAATCCCTCTCCACCCTCATTAAAAGAAGGGAATCATAAACAAAGTGATTAACTATCTCTAAGCCATTCAAGAGAATAATATCATGGATCTATCTCACAAGATGTGAAGCCTCCAACAAACACCCCCAAGCAACTACAATCAAGACAAGACATAAAAAATGTTATACCAAATAACACCCTTAATGGATGGAACAACACGAGGAAATTCATACAGACAAGGCCCTATTGATAGAGACAAAGGTTAAAAGGATATTCTCCATCGACACACAACGAAGAACAAAACCCAAGAAAGTCATCATCTTCGAAATGGTGAGCTTCAGCATTTAGTTTAACAAAAGAAACACATACTTCAAATCCAACCCAAAATAAGAATTCAAGGATATCCCTTTTGTGTTCTAGTTTGACACATACCATTGATTAAAATCCTCTTCCAACATCCTTTGTAAGAGAAAAGGAATCACCCCCTTGGTCTCCAAATGCATTGACCCTCATAATAATCATTGTTATCCACAAGAGATAAAAAATTAAATAAATAAATAAATAACTTGAAATCCTTTAGGTCTAACAACACTTTGGGAACAAAAGGCACAAATGATTGGGGGAGACTCAACCTCCACACACTGATAATTCACAACAGGCTTCTTGAAAGAATCATTTTTTATTATGCCTATCTCCAAACCCACAAACCTAGGAAACAAGATTAGTACCATGGGTGATTGGACAAGCACTACCTCTATAGAGGGAATCCCCTTGATACTCGATGGGAAATAGCAAGCATAATAGCAGACTTATCCCCAGAATCTTGACTAAGACTCACTACCAATTTATCCTTCAAGGTGAACACCTTCCTTGAGATGGAAGGGACACCACTCCTCAACGACCTTCAAGGTACCAGGAGTTGAGTCACTAGAGAATTTAGTGTCCAATGACACCATTTAGAGCAATGTACCTAGGCGAAAGACTCCCTAGATTTATCACACCACCAATACACATTGTCTCTTCCTTTAGTAAACCCCCAGATCTTATCCTTAGAAAAAAATTTACACTTAAATACATTGCCACCAAAGATGCCAATGAATTGAAAAATTTACCCAAAGTACATACAGTCACTTGTTGTTGTCTCATTTGTCGCAATACCCACTGAACTTGTTGTATATGTTGATCATGAAGCTACTGAGACTGAGAGAGTCAAACAAACATTTGAAGAAGTGGATATCCCCTTCCCTGAATCTATATACTTGCTTGTACCAATAGCTCTTGCAGTAGAGAGCTCAAATGATTGTACCTACTCATCGGGAGAACTCTCAAATGGTAACTAGACCAGTGTAAATCAACAATCATTAGGTAACTAAAAGTTATAGCGATAATATCGAATTATCGCGATATTATCACCAAACTGTCCCTCATCGATATTATCACCACAACTTTATACTTTCCCTGTTTTGAATTTATCGAGATAATTTGGGTAATTATCGCCATGTTTGTTAATTTTAACTTATTACCATTTTTTTAACCCTAATATTCTAAAAGTGATTTAGGGGATTGACCTATGAGGGTTCTCTTCCTATTTCCATCAACCAAACAAGGAGAAATCTATTGTTTTCATTTCCCAATATTCATCTCTTGAGATACATACCCTAATAGTTAATGGTAATATTAAATTCTTATATACCCTAATAGTTAATGGTAATATTAAATTCTTAAAGTAAAAGTGATATTTTCCTTTACCTTTCATTTTCATCATTCTACTTAAATTTTTAATATTACCATTAATTGACTCAGGATGTTTGAGAGTCTTTCTGACCTCATTGGATTTCATATGGAGAAAGTAAAATTTTAGATCCCACTCAAAATCTAGCACACTTAGCAATCCTTAATATTTCAAGATTGGTGGGATTGCAATGTTTCTACTAAATTCTATGATGTACGAGGGTACGAAACTAACATTTAATCAAGATCACCACGCCATTTGTTGACCAGTGGAGTGGCACCTGATGATTATATGAACACTCCATGCCCAAGGATGACCCAAGAGAATACTTGTACCATCAGATATCATCAGTCAACAGATTTTTTTAACTCTACTTCTATTTTCTCATCATCTTTCTTGTACCCAAATTCCACACCCTGCGGGGAATTGTAATAAGTGATACTAGTAATGATGAGTTTTGACCATGTAACAGGGCTAGGATGTTGGAACTCAATCAGCAAACGAGTACACCTTGGAGTGTTTTTTTTAATCTAGTTAATTATCCTTTCTTTTTCAGAGGCGGATAATTTTCTGCATTTTTTCACGCACTTTTAACCCCAAAGCCGGGGTGATAGTTTGAAGGTTGAGCCCCTAACACATCTTAGTGTTTACAGTCGATGTATATTACCATACTAAATCACACAAAAAATTTGTGGAATTTGGTTAGGTCTAGGTAGTCATTTTTTAACTTTTTTTAGATTTCCCATAGGTCAAAAATTGCAAATGAAATTGTACTTGTAATGTAATAAGTGATGTTTAGAGAAGTTGTATGGGGTATGAGTAATGAAATATACACCTCTCACCCTCAACTTTCTACTATGACACACTTGATGGGTTAAAAATGTGTTTTGAACCCTCAAACCCATTTTTCCTAAGTTTAGTGGGAAATCTGGCAATTAATTAAGCCAGAATTAAATAAATGGAGAAAAATAAATATCCACAGATGCTAAATGTTGTGGAAATGAGGTGGGATATTATGGGGGAGATAAAGTGAAGTCCCAAGGTGATGTGGACTCCTAAAATCAAGGAAATGACATGTGCTCAAATAAAACCGAATTCCTAGCATTAAAGGAGAAAGTTGCTTACTTGGAAATTTGAATTTGTGAAGTTAATGCACATTTGGGAGGATTTGGGAGAATATTTGGTTGAAATATTTGTGGGAAATTGTCCCCACATAGTTTATCTATCATAAAATTCGAATTTGGCACATAAGGGAAGAAAAAAATGATGTCCACTTGCCAGAATTCAATTTTTACACTTAGCATTGGAGCTCCATTCAACAAATTCGAATTTCTCTTTGGGATTGTCACTTTATGCCACTTGTTTAATCACTTCTACATTAGCATTGCCTCCAACGTCATTTGTCATTGTCATTCTTCATTGGGATTTGCTCCCAACTCTCTATATAATAAAGACATGGGCTCTCACATTGTATCTATAGCACGAGTTGTTGGGCTTGCAGAGACTCTGCTGGATGTGGTATCCATCTTTCATATAATAAAAGAGACTTTGGGGTACTATTGTGTTGGTGTTCTCCTTCCATTTCTTGAGGTGATGTTATTTCAATTGTTGTGCTTTACATTCTACATGTATGTTGGATTATGCTAGTTATCCATTTGTCACTTGTTTGGATTAACATATGCAAGCTATCTTGTATAGTTTTTGGGTTAGAGAAATACTCTAGGAAGAGGAGCACTAGAAGATTTTTGGTGAAATCTCTAGCCTTCTCCTCCATTGTATAATCTAATCACTTATGATTGCTGACATCTTTTTCCAAGTGTGTAGAGATTTTTAGATTTGGTTGAAGGATTTACTTGGGCGTGGAGTAACTCTCCAATAGACGAACTAACTCCCAAGATCAAGAATAGAAGGACCCAATCGGTTTGCCTCAAGGATCTCATCAAACGATTTTGAAAGAGGGAGTTTCCTTTCCTCCAACCTACTAAGATCACATAAATTTAAATTAAATATTTTTCTTGATCAATATCTTGTGCTTTCAAGGATTTTATTTGCTACCTAGAGCATTGTTTTAACTAGACAAGTATGGAGTTCTACTTGCATGTCTTGATCTAGTTCTTGTACACTAATTGTAGATTATCATTTTGACTACTTCATGTCATCTTTCTCTCCATTTCAGGATTGCTTTGCTTTCAATTTTTTAAGCATTCTAATTCATTTTAAGCAAATACAATTTCATTTCTTAAAGAGCAATACTTTGAAGGCACTGGTTGTTTATGTATTTCAGGCTTATCTTGTGTATTGATGGTTATTTCTCATATCAGTTCTTTGCGTATAAATATTATAATATGTTTAACTCTAACAATTCTCCTTGAAACTCACCTCTTTAATTTAATTTTTCATTAGGGACCACCCTTAGCTAACCTAGGAGATAGCTCAAACGGAGAGAGTCAGAATTAGTGTGACAACCCCTTCTCTGAATTCCCTGCCACCAACCACACCTTGTGTGGTTGAAGGCTTTTCTCACTGACTTGTAGGTAGGTGTAGGCGGCAGGGTCAACACCGTCTATGTACCTCGATGTCGGTGGTGTTGATTGTTGAGTCCCTGCATCATGACCCTAGAAAAAATGTACACTTCACTTCAACAAAATTATTGATTAGGATGTTAAGCTTTTTGTATCTTAATTTAATTTTTAGTGGGTGATCTTGATGAATATGATCCCAATATTGGCAATGATTTTGATGTTATGTAGCTATTTGTTGTAGCATGATTTTCTTTGTATTTTTAGGCCATTTAGAGCCTCTCTATTGATCTATTTCGATTCAGAGATGGATTACACTTGGTAATATTTTGGTTATATGCACCCTTGTTATTTACATGAAAAATTTTGCATATTTTTGTATAACAATTTGGATTCATATGGATGCACATGAACTATATTTTCTTTTCAAAATTTGAATATTTTATGTATTTTTTGGTCCAATCTTTTTCTCTAGTTCTGACAACATTGTTGAGGATGAATTAACCATTTTCCATCAAACAAATAAGGGGAAAGCCGTTGTTTTCCTTGACATGATTCATCTCATGAGATACATTTATTTTTGTTTTGACATGATTTTGTATCATTCTATTAGATCTTATGACTCGACACAAATATCATATTTCAATATTGATCGCTGATGTATCTACTATCACTTGACATCTTATATATCGATTTTATTTTCATATTTATGTAGCGATGTGTTTGTTTCATGTTGATGTTGCTTTAGAAGTTAAAAATTTGAAAAAAAAAAATTGATTTTTTTTATTTTTTAAGTTTCCCAATAATTTCCGATATTTTCCCTGATATTGCCTATAATTAAAATTTTGGACCTCCGGCGATAAATTGCCGATAACGATAAATGTAACATTACTCAAAACCTGTTCTGTATGTTCTATGACTGTACCAAGCCCCATACACCTCCCCACCCCCCACATAGGAGTTTACCTTCACAGCCATACCACCTCCCCCTGCGTCGCCTTTCTACCCCAATGTATCTTCTCTACCCTGTGTCTCCTTTATCCCCTGCATCTCCTCTCTTACCCAAGCATCCTCTCTCCATCACATCTCTTTTAAATAGTTACTGATGATTTCCACAAAATTCTACTTAAATCAAAACAGAGGCACAACAACTTTTTAATACCAGAAAAAGTTTATAAAGAGAAAAGCACTGGCCTAGGTATCCAGTTGCAATTCCCCTGATAGTATACCAAACAGTTTCCTAAGTAAGAGTTTGCATGGCCACATGATCATTGCTGTTAAGATGAATTAATGGCGTATCAAAATCAAGTGAAGGAACTTGTACATCAGGAGTTCCAGTGACATATAGGGACAATCATAGAATCATAAAACATGCCCTCATAATACTTTAAACATTCAATACAGCATAAACATGCATGACTGTACCAGTTATTTATCTACCAACTTCAAAACAGATTTAAACAGGAAATTACCTTGAAATGTTCAATGGGATATTTAAATTCATCCACAATGATGCGATCCTGATCACACATAAGTGAAATATTGAGTGCACATCCTAAAACCATAAATGAATGATAAATGCAAATTGAAAGAATAAGGAGACCACATAGAAATCTTAACATGCCTTCAATACTGGTTCATTATTCAGGACAGCAATTTTAGTCCACGCATTATTTCATTATGATTCAAAATATAGATTATGCACAGATTCAACATAATGTGGACGTGTATGAGCTTATACAACATATATTTTAAACTTAGAAAAATACAGTAACATGACTTCTGGATCAGCACATTTAAGCAACCGGAGGGATACTACATGAAATTTTAACTGAATCCATCCCTACACGTCTTTAATAAGACTGATAACATCTAAAAAGTCGTCGATAGTTTCCATTTATGGAAAATGTTTATTAACAACCAAAATAATTATAAACATACACTGCCATCCCCACCACACCTTCCAAACATACACACTTACAATACTTATTTCCCCATTTCCTGAGATTCTGAAATTGGGTGTTTTCAAAAATGTATTTTTCCGTGTCTCAAGCAACTCACAGGAGGAGAAAGGTGAAGTTTATCTGAAGAGGTGACAGACAAATAAATAGGGTCAGCAAGTGGGAGTTGTAAACAGATAAAAAGGTAGAGCGTGACTTAAACCCAACAGAATGGTGAGGATGTGATCCGCTACATCGATACCTTGGTTACTAAGGACAGCTGGAAAGATAAGTGAACATATCACAGCCAAGAAATTTAGGAAGACCAGTTCGACTACATAGAATATACTCACTAACCACACATCCATATGTATAGATAAATGTCGGGTAAACACCTCTGAGCCCAAACTTTGCAACATCAAAGAGGTCAACTTATTCCTTTACAAATTCTTTTATAATTTTTTGTCAGTTTACTCTAAAAACATTATAATCCCCTAATAGGCTGGCATTACCTTGTGCAAAAATATGAGTTCTCTCCATAAAGATTGAGGTATGGGTTGGCTTCAGTATAAATGGAAACTCTGACTCTGGTATATTCAAACCAATATATTGTGATAATAACAATATATATGATAATTTCACAATTTCCAATATATCTCCAGGGAATTAATGCGACAAGACAACAGTTTCAAATTTGAAATTATCGTTACAACCCTATAATTTTGAATTTACCCAGATAAATTCAAATTAGAACAATAAATTTCAAATTTTGGCAATTAAATTATAAATTATAGCTGAGGTGCACAAAATTGGCCTATAAAAGACAAAAACCCTAATTTCATTCGACATTTTCACCTGTTGTCATTCGCTGTTCTCTAATGTGGTCTTTGGAGAGTTTTCAAGTGAAATTTGGAGGGTCAAACAACGATTTTCATTGAAGTGGAATCAATTTTCACTCACTGGTTTCAGATTTCTGGTATGTGTAAAATTTCTTACATGTAACCAGATTTTTGCTTTCGGATTTATGCAAGGGTTTGCAATGTGTATAGTATATGCCTCTTCTTGCTGAAAGTTTTTCAACAATTTGAAAATTTTATGTTTGGTTTTTTTACAAATTATCATTAATGTTGAACTTTTTAAATTTAAAACCTTTTCCCTCAGTTTGATCAATCACCTTCCCACGTGTTGAAGCTTTTAGGTCAATTTTGAAACCTTTTGACTCAACAAATTGGCTAAAGTTGAGTTGCAAAATTTGAGGAAGAGAGATAAAAGGAGAGATTAGATATTTAAAATAACACCTTGTCAAAATCCTAGGGGATGGGCTTGATCTATCATTCTATGTGTTGGAGAATGTAACTAGATTCGGTCTTCATAATGACTTTTGTAATCATGACATTACATATTTTATATAAAAAGAGAAAAAGAATATTTATTTACTTAAGCATGGGTTTCATGCTCAAAGTCTAGGTCAAAGCATGTTCTTCATGCTTCTAGGGCTTATTGAGCCAAAGCAGAATTTTTATCATGTATTGTAGTCCCATTTGGACTTTTTGTCACAAAAGAATGTCATTATTTTTTAGTCTAAAAATTCAATTTGTTCTCCAAGACCAAGTCGGCCCTGCCTGTTAAGAAATCTAGGACATTGAATAGTTAAAAGATTTCTCTACTTGATAATTGCTTGTGATACACTTTTACTTCTTCGCTTATAGTCTTTTCTTCGTTATGTTATTATTGTGTTCTTTTCATCAAGACAATTACCAATATGCACAATAAATTATAAGAGACAAGTCACACAGTATGTAGGCTTGTCAACCAAGGCCAAATCCTCTCACTTTTTGAAAAGAAAACCCAATTAAAATTCTTCTTCTAGATCTTCAATTGACGAGTACCAAGACCATGACACAGACCACTGACTCTAGTATCCTCCCAAGGACCTTGTCACTAACCTTGATGCTCTATCTCTTCCTTGTCTCGACTTCCTTCTTGATCTCGAACTGCTCGTCTCAACTCCTTCTAGAGAAACTCAGTGTCTATTCTTCACATTGTTCCAATGTTACTTGGGAGCGGGAGCGGAAGCGGGGAGCGGGAGCGGAAGCGGGAGCGGGAGCGACCATTTTCAGAAGCTCCCGGTTTGGGAGCGAATCCCGGAGCGATTTTTTAAAAATATATATATTTTTTATATTTTTTAATTTTTGATACATATATGTCAACAAAAACATGTAGAATGATGAAATAGACATAAAAAACATAAAAAAACATAAATTGATCATTGAACCATATCACATCAATCATCTAGAAATTATAATCGCCATCAACCTTAGTAAAATAATAAATTAAAATAGCATTCAATTCAATAACATTTATCATCATTGATCACCAAAGTAACAAGTTGTACTTGTAAGCCAAGTTTAACCATTACAAGAAGTAATATCGAAGATATTTCTAAGTCCTAACTTCTAACTGTTAACATGATATGAAACGTTAAAAATTTATAAAATGAAACATGAATAATGAGATGAAATGAAACAACTATAGTCTTTCACAAAGCATCATATTCATAATTCACAATCATTACCAATGAGTTATAATTGCCAAGGCCCAACTTCAGACTTCAAATTTTCATTGTCACAGTGATATAATGTTTACAAAAAATATCATAATGTCATAATGATATGAAAGAGTCAAGAGTCAAGAGTCAAGGACTCAAAACTCAACAGTTATGAAAACTAAAGTGACAAAGTCTAATAGAAACTAAAAAGGACAAGTAAACTGTAAATCTACAAGTGGCCCTTGCCACGAGAATCTCCTGGAGGAGTATAAGCAGGTCGTGGTGGTCTTCTAGGAGGCTCCCGCCCAGACCGACGACCAGAACTAG
>APFE030953267.1:55971-66546 GCA_000404065.3 Pinus taeda | reverse complement strand
AGCTGTTTGGACAGATTTTCATTCTCTATATTCTAAAACAGGAAATTGAAACCTAGGGAGACCAAGATTAAGCTGTTTGGACCTCCCTTTAGCTGAAAATTCTACAAAACTGGAATGACTTTTTTCAAAATTGGAGAGCAGTTAGATGAATTATGAGTAGCCTTCTTTGCTTGGTGACCGTTTAGCAAATATGGAGCACTGCAGCATGCAAAGTATGACATATTTGGCCTGTAAAATGTCAATCGTGAAATATGAGTAACCTGCTGCAGCAGGAGGCTAACAAAACCCATAGCCTTATTGGAGAGGCTTTGGATTTTTATTCCTAGACCTCCTTTTTCGAATGGAAGAATGACTTGATCCCATTTGACAAGGCTAAATTTTTTAGAGTCTTGCCTCCCTCCCTGCCATAGGAAGCTTTGTATGATTATTTCCATATGTTTATGGGTGCTTGTAGGAGCTAAGGTTACAACGTACTGGTATATGGGGAGGGCAGAGAGAATGGCCTTGATGAGGGTAGTTCTGCCTGCCAAATTGAGCCAAGACATCCCCCAGCTTTGTAGCTTTCCTCTCATTTTTTCTATATGGTTTACCCAAATTTCTGACTTGACTGTTTCTTTTTCTAGTGGCAGACCCAAGTACGAGAAGTAGTTCCAATTTCTTTGCACCGGTATGTCTAGGATCATGGAGATTCTTTGCATGATTTGCAAGGATACATTCCAAGTGTATATCTTGCATTTTTTGTTGTTTAGTTTTCCTCCCGATGCTGTTAGGAAAGTGTCCAAAGTTTTCTTGAATCTTTTTGCCATCAAGCTTGAGGCTCCCCCTATTAGGAGGGTATCATCTGCAAAAAGTGAGTGATTGATTTCTTTGATCCCTCTTTCTATACTGATTCCTGTAATTTCTTTTTGCTTGCAGAGTTTTTTCAGATGGATGCTCAGAGTTTCTGCCATTATAATATATAAGAAGGGGGAGAGGGGGCAGCCTTGCCTCAGACCCCTTGTACTTCTGAAGTAGCTGCTCGGTCTGCCATTAATCAGAGGAGCTGCCCAAGGATGAGTGATGCACTCCATGATGATACTGATAAAATTGTTGGAAATCCCAAATTTTCTAAGGACTTCTCTCAAGAAGTGATGGTTGACCCTGTCAAAGGCGTTTTCCATATCTAATTTAATGATCATGCCTCTTTCCTTCCTGCTGATACTGCTATGGATTGCCTCTTGAATTAAGATGACATTTTCCATGATTTGTCTAATAGGAACAAAGCCGCCTTGATTCTCTGAGATGAGGTAGGGGAGAAGTTTTTTGAGTCTGTTGGCTAGGATTTTGGTGATTATCTTGTAAGAGACATTAAACAAGGAGATTGGGCGGAAGTGATCAAAGGAGAGGGGATTAAGGTCCTTGGGAATAAGGGCTAGGTGAGAGGATTTTGTGTTGTCTCCCATCTTGTGTTTTTGGAAGACATTTTTCACCATCCTTATATAGTATTTTTTATTATGTCCCAATGGTTTCTGAAGAAGGCCATCGTGAACCCATCAGGACCCGGAGCCTTGTCTTGCTGCATACTGAACACTGCCAACTTAATTTCTTCTTCTGAAACCTCCTGATCCAGCTCTCTGTTTTGCCAATCAGTGATTTTTTTCTCAATTGGCCTTAGAAAATCCGTGTTGTCCAGAGTCTGAGAGTCTGCTGATAATAAGGATTTGAAATGTCTGTAAGCTACCTCTTTGATTTCTTCTTGATCGCTGATCTCTTTCCCTTCTGCCAAGATTTTTTCTATTTGGTTTCCAGCGCAACGGAGCTTTAGACTGTTGTGGAAGAATGAGGTGTTTTTGTCTCCAACCCTGAGCCAGAGACACCTTGATTTTTTCCGTTGTTCTTCTTCCTCCAATCTGTTTTGCCTGTATAATTCCCTGTACATTTCGTTTTCTTTGGTTTGGTCCTCCTCTGTGTAATGTATGTTCTCTTTTTCATGATTCCATTGGTCTAATTGTTTATGGAGATCTGTTTGTTTTTTGTTTTCCACTGCTGCATTATCTCTTGCCCACTGCTTGATAGCTGTTCTGAGAGACTTTAGTTTGGTTTCCCATGTATAGTGGGGAGAACCAACGACTTCCTTTGCCCACTGTTCTTGGACCAGTTTTCTAAATTCCTCTTTGTAGTCCCAAGCTTTATTATATTTAAAAGGGAGGGGCCCCAAATTTCTTCCTTTGTCCAGAGTCAAAACCACGGGCTTATGGTCTGAGGTAGAGCCTTGAATGATTTTGCTTTTGATGGAAGGAAAACTTGCTACTATTCCTTCTTAAATAAGAATTCTGTCTAGCCTCTCTTTTATGTTGTTGTTGCCAGTTCTTTTGTTACTCCATGTATACTTCCCATTTTGGGGAGGAATATCAACTAGATTGTGGGTCTGGATTAGAGTTTCCAGAGAGTCTCTTGAGGGGTCTGCGTAGAAGTTCCCTCCTAATTTTTCATCAGCGTTCCTTATTAAATTCAGGTCTCCTCCCAAGAAAATGTTCTTGCCTTGAACTGATTGGATATCTGTTGGTTATTGAGTCCCAGCATGTTGCTTTGTGCGTAGATGTTGTAGATTATGTATTCCTCTTTTGAGACTTTGTTTTGAATTTTTGTTCTTACCCATCAGTTGTGGGAATTTTGGTTTATAAGGTCCCATTTGTTTTTATTCCATATAGTTCTTATACCTCCTGATGCACCTGCTACGCTTATTGCTGTGCTTGTGTAGTTTTTGCTTCTTTTGATGTGGTTTTGGAAGTCTTGATCAGATATTTTGGTCTCCTGGATGAGGAGGAGGTCTAGCTGCTCCAATTTGACTAGATCCCAGGCTGCGTTTATTTTTAGGGAGGAGTCCATCCCCCTACAATTCCAAGAGACCAAAATCATCATTTACCATTTTTTGTATGAGTCCCTCTCTTCTCTTTCATATTTTCCCCACTTCCTTTTGGCTTGTCTAGATAAGTGTCCATTGGTTGCTGAGTTCCAGTGGCCATTTCTTTCGCTACATTTTCATCCCTGATTTCTTTATTTGACTTCCTGCCTACTTTTCTAGGAGGGTTAGAAGTGAGATTATTTTCTTTCATTTTGTTTCTGGTTAGTATTCGATCCATGGTTGGAGGAGGGGAGGGCTGAGGTTGAGAGAGGGGGGAGGAGATTGCAAGTGCAGTGCCTCGGGGAGATGGGGGAGGGGACATGGGGTCTTCAGCTGACAGAGATTCAAAGGGGTTGGAGGATGAGGGGAAGGGGGGAGCTGAACTAGAAGGATGGATGGGAACATAAGGGTTTTCCAGGGGGGCCTTGGAGTTTGGGCCGAGAGGGGGGTTAGATTTTTTCTTTTTAACTTGTTCCCATGGGCCTTCAGAGTTTTCAACATTTCCATCAGATTCATTTGTTTTTAACTTGCTACATCTAATTGCAAAATGCCCATACTCGTGACATACCTTGCACTTGAAGGGTAGCTACTCGTAGTCTACTTGTTGGATGTGTGTCCACTGATCTACTTTGATCTTGATAGCTTCCGGCAGGCCTTTCCCAAGATCTACTTCGACGCATATCCTCGCACAAGCATGCATGTTCTCCTTTGGTTCAGATCTGCCTATGAATTTGCCGACAACGTTCCCAATGGCCTTGACTGATTCATCTCCCCAGCAGTGAAGCGGCAGATGAGGAAGACGAACCCAAACCGGGACTGCGTTTGGGACGTCCATTTCTGGATCGAAGTCAGGAGACCATCTATTTAGATAGAGGCCTCTTGAATCCATAAAATAGGGGCCATTTCTGAAGATGAGATTCCTGTCCTCCTTTGATTCAAACAAGAACGTGTAAAAGCCTCTTCCACAGAGTCTGATTGCTATTTTTCCTTGTATGATCGAGTTCCAGTTGCGTTCCACCCATTTTTGTACTAATCTGGGTGAGGTCCAGAGTCCCGTGAATTGGCCTACCAGACCTCTTTCAGCTAAAGAGATTGCAACCTTCCTCGGGAGGGAAGGTGGAAGGGAAACTTCAGGTATTTCGTCGAGTTTCTTGATGAACTTAGTTGCAGTTGGATGGATTCTTGATGCTGCGTTCTCTGGAATGAGGGATGCAAACTGCTTCTCGTAGTCTTCAGGGTCTGGAGGCGGGGGATCTATCCCAGCCATTGGAGAGCTAGGTCGCAGGTTGATCTAGAGGGGCGGAGGCTACTGGGGAGGAGCCCCGGAGCGGGAACTGAGTAGGAGGCCCATAGGTCAGTTGAAAGCTCGAGGGAGCCCAGAGGGGCGAGGAGGGCGAGCCTAGCAGTAGAGCTGCCAAGTAGGAGTTAGAGGGCGCGGGTCAGCAGGGGAACCCTAGGCCATTTGCCTGCAGCTGCCAGAGCGCGCGATCCCCTAGATAATATTCGCAAAATAAATCTCAATTACTAAAAAATAAATATAAATATTAATTACTCTAACATTATAAATATTTATTACTCTAACATCATTTTTTAATAGTCATTTGTACCGCATCATTTTTTAATAGTCATTTTGGAAAATACAAGAAACTTAGATTTCACAAACCTGTCCTGCCCTACCAAAGAGATTTGGTGAAAATATTGAAAATATTTATAATATGTTTGTGTTATACCAATATTAAAAATTCAATTTAATCCTTTCTCACATATTTAATAAAATCATATTTTATGTATTTTTTTACAAATAAAATGAATTTTTTAACGTACACAAAAAAATCACATTTTGCATAAGTGTGTTTTGCCATCTTTTTACGTGTCTAATAAAATCGATGATATATCAATATATCTAATATTGTGAAAATATTTATAATTTACTTGTGTTATACCAATACTAAATTCAATTTAAACCCTTCTTGCATATTTAATAAAATCATATTTTAAGTATTTTTTTACATACATACATATTATAATATATATATATATAATATATATATATATATATATATATATATATATATATTATATATATATATATATATATATATATAATATATATATATAATATATATATATATATAATATATATATATATATATATGTATTTGAACTATAACGGTTATATTAATTATTTAAATTTGGTTGGGTCGAGGCCAAAAACAACCATCATTACAATATTCAGAAATACTTTTAGTTGCAGTTATCCTTTCCTTACATAGGTGTATATTTACACTAGATTATGGGATTGGGATCCATGTAGATTCGTCATCATTCTTGCTGAAAGCTCCTTGTGGCAGGAGGCATGCCTCGTTTGCTTTTGCATCTGCTTCCTTATTTGAGCCACATAGAATATGGAAAAGAATGTAGGAGAGAAATATTGGAGCATGTATCTCAGCCTTTGAAGTGTCTTGTTGAGAGTCAGATTGTTGAAGTGGTCCTCCGAGTTTAATATCTTTATCAAAATTTCTGAGTCCCCGAATACTTGTATTTCCTTATTGCCTTTTTCATGTGCTATCTGACAGGATTTTAGCAGCCCAAGGATTTCTGCTTGGTTGTTGGTTCTTTGTCCAAGGCCCTAGCTGAAGCTATCTTCTCGAATTCCCTCCGAGGAGTAGATCACTCCACCTTCTCCTGCTATACTTGGATTGCCTTTGGAGGTACCATAAAAAAATATTGTTGTTTTACCCTGTTTCCTCCACCACTCTTGAAAATCTTAGTCCGTTTCTCATAATCTCCATACAAGAGTTTTACTGGGGCAAGTGGTGTTCTTTATCCTTCCTCGAAAAATATATGTTCCCATCCATTTCTTTTCTTCAGGGAGAAGCGTGTTATCATTTTTAAGGGGGTGATTGGCCACAGTCTCGAGGAGTTGTGCTTTTACTTTTGCTGCCACCTTCAATGGGGAATTTGAAATGCTGTTGAAGATCTTATTGTTTCTAGCAAGCCATATTTTCCAGCAGACGTATTTAGGAACTACTTTCCAGATTCTGTTCCATGCTATCTTTCTTTGGGTCTTGTGAGGATATCGCATTCTCCAGGTGCTGAAAAGGTTAGCTATTTTGACTTGCGATGGGGCAGAGACATTAAGACCTTAGAGGATGCAGCCCCAGACTTCTTGAGCAAAAGTGCAATCCACGAACACATGCTCCATGGTTTCCTAAGCTTTGTAGCAGAGAGAACACCAATGTTGCCCGTGAATGCCTCTTTTACTCAGATTGTCGCCAGTTAGCGCTTTCCCATGCATTAAAACCTAGGTGAAGAAGTTTATTTTGGGAAGCCCAAGAGTATCCCAAATTTGTTTCCACACCAATGCAATTTGGCTCGAAGCTTTTTGTGCTTGAAGAGAGGCAAATCCATGCCTTACCTTGTAAATTCCAGTCTTTCCCCATCCCCATTTATCTGTCGAACGCATGTGAACTGGTGCTAGGCCCGTTAGTGCTTCTTCTAGGAGAGTCTTTTGACTGCACAGTTGTTCAGGAACTTGTGGAATTTCCTAATTTCTCCATTTTCCGGAGTCGTCCCAAGTCAAAATATCTGCCAGGGTGAGGATTCCTTGCTGCATGAGGAAGTTCCTGATTTCTTTGATTGCTTCACTTTTGCTCAGAGGCAACTGTCCTATTATGCTATCTTGCCACAACATCGTGTTTTTTCCATTGCTTGGGATGTGATACAAGAGATTTTGAAAGAACTCGAGCCCTCGACGGCAGAGGTGCTATATTGACATCCCTTTGATGTTGTTATCTATCTACATGTTTCTTAGCATTGAGCCTTTTAGATATTTTTTTATGACCTGATTGACAGGGTGTTTACTGTTTGAGAAGAGGGTCCAGAGTATTTTGCCTCTAAGAGCCAAATTGGCAAGGCCTGGGTGTCTTATTTGCAAGCCTCCTTCATAGATGGGACATTTAACTGTATCCCAATTCAATAAATGGAATTTTCTTTGATTTCCTCTTCCTCCTCTCCACAGAAAATCCTTGATCATTCTGGAGATCTGTTTTGTGATCTTCTTTGGAGCCAACAGAAAGGAGGCATGATAGATTGGCAAGGAGGACAAAACAGATTTTATAAAGATGAGTTTTCCAGCATTGGTGAGCCATTGCCCTCCCCAAGCTGTAATCTTGGACTTAATTTTGCTTATTACCTCTTTCCACAACAATAATTTGTTAGAGCCCAGGGTTATTGGTAACCCAAGATATTTGATTTTATCCCAAGAAGCATATCCCAAAATTCCTAAGGAGTAGGCTATTCTCTAAATTGCTTGTTGATCCACATTCCACCCATATATTGTACTTTTCCTTTTATTTATAAGAGCTCCTGATATGCTGTAGTATTTTTGAAGGATTCCACTATAAATTTTGGCTATCTTGATGGAGGCTCTGCCTAGAAGAAGAGAATTATCTGCAAATAATGCATGGTTGAGAGGCTCTAGCCCTTTTGTCAACCTGACTCCTAGAGCTGTCCCTACTTTCTTTTCAGCTGTCAGTTTTCTACTTAACGAGTCTGCCATCAGTATGTACAAGAAAGGGAAGAGGGGGCAACCTTGCCTTATTGCCCTTGAGGCTTGAAAATAGTTTGCTGGCCTGCCATTAACTAAAGGTGCTATCCATGGCTTTTTAGTCCAAGATTTAATCAAATTGACAAAGTTAGAACTGAAACCAAAGGAAAGGAGGAATTTGTACAGGAAAGAAAAATTTACCCAGTCGAATATGTTTGCCATGTCGAGCTTTATGAGCATACCTTGCTCCTGCCGAAGGTAACTGGAGTGTATGACTTCTTTCACCTATATTACATTGTCTAGTATGTGTCTCTCTTTGACAAAGCCTCCTTGGGTGGAAGAAATGAGTTCCCAAGCAATGGCTTGATTCTGTTTGCCAACAATTTTGTTAGTATTTTGTATGATGCATTGTAGAGCGAGATTGGCCTAAACCTGTCAAAAGTGCCCAGATTCACTTCTTTTGGTATTAATGCAAGGAAGGTAGAGTTAGTACTGCCTCCCACTTTGGCTTTTTTATGAAAATATTTAATCATCCTCAGAAGATCAGTTTTTATTGTTTCCCAACAAATTCTATAAAAATGAATTGAGAAGCCATCAGGTCCTGGTGCATTGTCTGGTTCCATGGACCAAATTACTTTACAAATTTCTTCCTCGGAGAAAGGTTTCGTAAGACTAGTGTTGTCCTCCTTGCTTATCAAAGTTGGAATGTGGGAGAGAAATGACGAGATGACTTCTTCACTCCCATTCCCATCCTTTTTATATAGATTCTGGAAATGATATTCTGTTGCCTTTTTAGCTATTCTTGACCTTTGAGCACAGTCCCATCTGAGCAAGTGATTTCAGAGATATGATTTCGAGATAGTTGGGCTCTATATTGCCAATGGAAGAAAGAGGTATTTTGGTCTCCAGCTTTAAGCGATAGGCTACGAGACTTAAGCCTCCAAGTCTCTTCATCATGGTGGAAAGCGCGAAATGATTTTATTTGGGTAGCTTGTTCTTTTTCTAAATCTGAAGCAGAGATATCCTTACTTTCCCAATCCATTTACAGATCTGATAAAAACTGAACTGTCTCCTTTCTGTTGCTAGTAAGAGAACTTGAGGGTTCTTTAATCCATTTTTCAGAGCTCTCTTGGTTATTTTTAGTTTTTGCTCCCACACGAAGCTGGGAGATCCTGTCACGGGTATGGACCATGCCTTCGAAACAATTTCCATGAACCCTTCTTTCCCTGACCAAAGTGGGTTGAATCTAAAGGGGATAGGGCCCAAATTTTCTTCCTCTTCCACTTGTAAGAGAATAGGTTTGTGATCTGAGGCCAGCTTTGGGAGAATTTTTGAGGAGATCAGTCTTTTTCCAAGCAACAAAGAGCTCTGCACTAGGAAAAGATCTAGGCGAGCAGAGATGTGTTATGCCCCAACTCTTTTGTTTTTCCAGGTGAAAATACCTTTCTTCGGTTTGAAGTCAAGAAGATCACAATGAAGTATTAGCTCCTCTACTAATGGAAGCATTTGGTCCCTGCCACTATTGCCACCTCTCTTTTCTTTTGGATCAATGATGAGGTTGAGATCTCCAGCCACTATTATATTCTGGGGGGAGTAAATGTCTAAGAAATCAGACAATGTCTGCCAACATTCTTTCTTCTCTGTAAGGTGGACTGGAACATAAAGGTTGAAGAGAGAGATGGAGAGCTTACTAGAGAGGTGTCGAAGTTCGGTGAATATCCAATGTTGGCTCTCAAAGGAGCTTTCTAGTTGATACTTTTCCTTCGACCATAATGTTGCTAGGCCACCAGAGGACCCTCTTGCACTAATGGCCTTTCCTTCATTTTTTCCCCATTTTAATTTGCTGATCTCAAGAAGGGTTTCCCCTTCAATCTTAGTCTCTTGGAGCATGAGGATCTCGGGAGTTTCTATTTTTAGAAGGTCTTTGACTCCTTCATCTTTCAAAGGGTTCCACAAACCTCTGCAATTCCAAGAGACTAGTTTCATCATTTATTGGGATTGGAGTGAGTTGATCGCCCCTTAGAGGGCCTTGTTTTGGTGTTTCTCCCAATAGGCATTTCAATGGTGTATTGGTTGCCTTGCATTTTTTACCTCTCTGCCTCTTCTTCCTTGACTTCCTTATGAGATTTCCTTCCAACTCTTTTAGATGGTCTCTTGAATGTCTCGTCTTCCGATGACCCAGCGGTTTTCGGGGGTTTTTTCCTTATCATTTCTGCATATGTAGGTGAGGAGGAGGTTCCTGCTGGGGAGTCAAGTTGGGTTACTTCTATGTTCTTATTTTCTGCTTCGAGTGAAGGAACTTGGCATTCAATCTCCTCCATCTTTTTTTTGGAATTTCGATTAAAGTGCTGAGGGTTTCGAATGGGTTTATTGAGGCTATTGTCTTTGGTTGTTCTCCTCTTTCTTCCATTTGAACCATTCCTGTTAAGGGAGTTCCAGAATCCATCGATACCTCTTTCCCTTTATTCCTGTTACTCACCTTGGCCTGGACTACTTTCTGCACTTGGATCCATTTTTCTCCTTTCGACTTCTCTAGATCTTCCTCCTTTTTTTTTGCAGTATATTGCGAAATTCCCACATTCATGGTAATTTCTGCATTTGAATGGTAGCTGCTTGTAGTCTAACTCTTGGATATAAGGCCAGTATGCTATTGTTAACCTTATGGCTTCAGGTAACCCTATTTCCAAGTTGACTTCGACGCATATTCTTGCACATGAATACTGATCCCTTCTCTCTGCTTTGTCTATATATTTTCCTAGGGTGTTACCAATCATTTCTAGTGACTTCGGGTTCCAGCAGTGCAGTGGAAGATGAGGGAGGTGCACCCACACTGGAACTGCTGACGACACATCTTGTGTCAGATCGAAATCTGGTGACCATGAGTTTAGATACAGATCCTGAGGACCCATGAAATATGGTCCATTCCTAAAGATGAGATTTTTGTCTTCTACTGAATAAAAAACAAAGACAAAAGAGCCCTTACCAACCAGGAAACTTCCAATGCCTTCCTTTACTAGTGGTCGCCAGTTCCTCTGTACCCATGCCTCGATAGCCTTGGTGGAAGGCCATAGCCCTGTAAATTGACCTATGAGCCCTCTTTCAGCTAAGTTCAAAGCAGATCTGTAAGAATCTTCAATGGGCA
>APFE030953266.1:50451-151920 GCA_000404065.3 Pinus taeda | reverse complement strand
CGCCTGTTAATAGCTTACATCATTGGCTGGTAATCAGGTGATGTCTTTCCATGTTCGACTCCAGAACATTTTTCACATGGATTGACTTGTACTCCAAGTGAATATTGAACGAGTTTTGAACACCCCAGATCTAGTTTCATCCATCCGGGCTACGATATATTTAGGAATATAAAAACATCCAGTGTACATCATTGCTGAACAGATGATCATCCAAATCAAAGGATGATGTGTCCATATCATCAGTCTGTCACACAAACGGTTGTCTATCCTATGTACATGAAAATGAATTTATAAAGTTGAGCATGGGAATGCCCGCCTCAACTAGATCATGAAAAAATGTTGTTAAAATAATGTATTATATTGTATCTTATTACAGGTCACCTCCCAGCTCGGAAAAATTTTGGATCCTCACAGTAAAGCATTTCACCCGACACCAGAAAGATTAACGACCTCATGCTTTAGGGGGAAACTGTTATAGAAATTTTTGGGCACTTAAACCCCAATCATAAATGTCCATAAACTGAGGACTCCAAAGTCCCTAAAAGTTTTTCTTCACTGCCTAAAGGAACAAGGTCAACTGATTACATCATCTTCCAAAAGCTTCCCCTCTGACACTTGCCTCTCCATTTTCGACCAGGGATGTGTAAGAGATCATCATTCTCTAAGTGGAAGTAGGAACTATCAGAGAGAAGACACTAATCAAGATCCCAAAAGATGACTCACCTCTCTGTAATCATCTATATATGGATCCCTCATCATAGAGATCCAGAGGCTGGAATTTTGTATCTTATAGAGAAGTGTTGTTGGTATTCTGGTGTACATTCATAGTGTTGGGTGATCTAGCTTTGCTTGAGGTGAAGAAGGGCTTCTTAGCTGGAGGATGATGCTTGGTCAGAGCACATGGTTGCAATCTTCTTACTACTTTTCATCTGAATAAAGCTATTCTTGTTTCCTTCCATATTCTTGTGTACTTGTTTATATATGCATGTATATGGTTAATACACATTTGATCCTGTATTATTTATGAATTTAGATCCTTATTTCTTGCATAGTAGTATATTGTTGTGATTCCACAGGTTCTTTTGAAGCTGGGCAGACAAAGGAGAGGCGGTGAAACTCTATCAAGGAGGAGAGGAAATCAAACACAAGACTCAAGTTGGTCTTCTTGTTCCTCCTCTCCTCTATTTTCATAAAAGGAAACAATGGTAGACTTTGATTGTTTGTTTCTAAGATAGCCACCCATCTGATTGGCAATAGCAGCATCCGAGTGGACACTATTCCCGAATAACAAGGATGGTTTCAAGGGGAGAATTGGAATAGTCACAAATAGGCAGTGGAAGCATCGCCTCAAGGGGAGATTTGTTGAAAGGAGCATGATCTGAGACAAGTCCACATGATCATCCAGGAATAAGTATTCATATAGGATCATTAACATGACATGCCTTCTATATATTTGTGTGACGCTTTTCCATTGATGTCAAAGGGGTAGATATTATAGACATTGATGTAACTGGGAAATATTTTATTCATTGCACTTATATTTGTAATTAGCAAGATTTTTTGGCACTTCAATTGGAGCTCTTGATTTTCTTTGACATCCAATGGCCATGAATGTCTATGGGTGTTACCATCAATGCAAAAATGGGAGATTGTTGCACATAGTGTTATCTTTGATGACAACAATGTGTGATTGATGTCAAAGGGGATGTATGGGACAATAGTGGTAGGAGAAAGAATTGATGATCAAAGAAGCATCACGACTCTTCATGAAGTAGTATGACAGCTTAATCTTTCACAAGGTCTCACTACATAAGGATATGGGTGCTTGAAGTAAATTGAGTTTTTGATGAATTTACGATGCTAAAAATAATTTAGAAATAGCATGGTCATGTAGTGCTGATCGATACCTTTCCAACAATATATTCTTCTCAGAAAATACCTCCAAAATAAGAAGTTATGGCCTATGGAAGATTAGTGTTTCCTCAGACAAAATTAAAAGGGAAAACTATAGGATCAAACCCAAAAAATTAATTTGTTAAACAAGGTGTAAGTTTGGAGCAGATACACCATTGAAGTGGCAAATCAACAGTCCTAATTGTGCAGACTAACACACTTTTTCACACCATTAAAAGGCATGCAATTTTTGAGATAATCAATGGTGCTTTCAATGGGAAATGGAAAAATGAGTTTAAAGATGCTCAATGTTTAACGAGTCCTATCAGACCAATCAAGTATTGACAAGTGGCACAGTGGCACTCATGGCAGGACATGTCACTAGTTGATGTCAACATGTTGACATGGATCCACCAGGGGCTACCACGTTGTAGGCAGGAACAACATTTTCAATTTTCCAATAGGTGCATTTTTAGATCACACATGGCTCACTTAAGGTCCACCACATACAAGGAGTGATGCCATGATGACATAAACAAAGGATCAACCAACAACCCTTGGGTCTAGGTCACATGGGAATGGTTACATGGTTTAATCCCTAGTGTTGGAAAATAAACGTTGGCTTGAAATGGTCATTTGCACCATGACACTTAGCTTAAGGACTAATTATTGGAGAGGTAAGTCATGAAACGTTGGATCTAGTTTTATAATTGTTTAACCTCCACATTCCCACCCCATACCACAATCCTTTGGTCAACCAAGGAACATTGAAACAATATCTATAGCACCAATGACTTGATCAAAAAATGCATTCGTTATGGAAATGATGGTCTTTGTATATGGTTGAGTTCATATATGTTTTTTGTCCTAGGTGAACAATTCTTTTATCTTTCTTTGGTTTGAGTTCTGTATATGCTAAGGAATCATGAGGTCCCAACATCGAGTTACATTATCCTAGTTACAACTGCTAGCACTTGGAAATATCACCATGAGGTCCTATCATAATGAAGTCTATTTTTATTTTTCTATCATTGGGATAAGTTCAGTGCCAGGTTGGTGATGACATATCTAGTTTTGGAAGAAACCTATTAACGAAGGATAAGTTGTATGTCATATTTATAATTCCAATCTTGCATTTGGAAAATATCCAAAATTTGGGGAATATTAGAAGCCTACCATATGCATATGGGTAAGTTTACATTATAAAACCCACTTTCTTGGTAAGAATTATAACTAACACCCACCATGAGTTGAATGGCGAAAAAGGTGGGATGTTGAACCGATATGTGACAAGAAATAATTGAGAGGTTCATTGAAGTAAGTAGGGGTTAATTACCCAAAATGAGGTTTATAATGATTTTTGATTGGTTGAATATGTGCCATGATGTTTGAATGATGTTGAGGAAAATGAATGTAGACCAACCACTTCGTTAAAGTCTCACATTCAATCGACAACATAATGAGATTGATACGAATGGAATCTGTAGCACAGGTGTGTGGTGTGTTGGCAGTTGCAATTTCAATTCCATCAAATCACACACTTAATTTTATCTCTTATTATTCACTACCAAATTGTCGAATTATTAGCAAGTTTTAGTGACCAATGTCGGAATCCTGTGGTCTGATTGAAAAGAACCCAGAATTGGAATTCCTTTGAACACTTATATAATATAATATATATAATATATATATATATATTATAATATAATATATCTATTAATTAAATTATAATATATATATATATATTATGTTTTTGATGGGTTTTTGGAATATTGTTTTATCCAAATTGAAATCCAAAAGAAGTTGTTTGACCAAGACTACAAGATGGCTACAACTAGAAAGGTTTGATAATTTTTTTACTCTTATTTGATGAACAGATGCTCTTGTGTATGTTTGGAAGGCCCCTGAGTATATTGCAGGTGTTTTGGCTACATGAAGTAAATTGGGTCTGAAAAAGGATTTGATTGACCAGAATGATGAACTAGTTGGAGAAAAATTTGTGATAGTAGTATAATAGTCAACAATAGAAATATATATGAATTTTGTGATGGTAACCAGAGTTGAGATGATGGTACATGTTTTTTATGGCAATGTAGTGCCTGTAGGTTATGGACGTATAGTGCAGAGATAGTGATTGATGCAATGGAAATATTTATGGCAATGGTAGAGTGTGAAGGTTGTAATTTTAGTTTGTGACATATTACTTATATCAAAAATTCAGTGATATATTATGATCATGGATCCAGTTTGAAAATGTGATGATATAGAGGTCCAAAAGGAAGTTAAAGAAAAAGGTTTGAGCCTCAGTCAAGTTGGAGCCTACTCATTCCTGAGGATGGAGCTTCAATCAGGTTAGAGGATAGAGAAAGTTAGAGCCTGTTCATCATCAAGACTGGTGCTTCAATCGTATTTTATCCTACAAAGAGAAACTGAGTGCATCCTCAAGGTCAATGCTTCAATCAGGTTGTAGCATACTGCAAGTGGCAGTTTACGTATTTTGATAATAGTTTCCTCTTGCAGGTTGGGACCTGCAAATTGACATAAAAAAATAAAGATTAAGCATAAGAAGACTTTGTGGTTTTCTCCCATTTGATTTTCCACCTAAAAATTTGTGCCTCCTTATGATGTGATGCTTTTCTATTATTTCTGGTTATGCTACTCATGTGATCAGATTCATTATGATCACTGATGAGATAATGTTTATGATCATTGGTAAATGGATGTTTGATTAATTAAGATTGTGAAATTGTAAATTGCCTTCACACTAATTCACCCTTCCCTCTTAGTGTGAACATTGGGAAAACATAAACAACATGAATGACAAAAGGAAAAAAAAAAAATTGCTACGAATTATAGACAACCATTAACATCTCAAACAAGGATGCTATCAATACTCCTAGAATTGGCTAATTGATTTGGAAATAAAAGAAGATGCCATCCTACATGATATCAATAATATTAAAAATACTACTACATTTAAATTTAAAGGGAAACTATGGTACTGATGTAATAAAGAGTTACAAAATAAAAGGAAGTTAAAATATTACAAATAAGTGGTCTTCCCTTAGAGTTCCTAGCGTACACCCAAACTAAAATTTAGTTTCAAAATATCTATGACAATTGCAACATTCCTAACCTCCTAAATGATTAAAAAATATATGGCAATAATGCTTCTTTTAATGCTTTTCAATCATATAAATCAGATGTTCATGGATTTAAATAATCCCTTAACTTGTTAGATGTCCAATAAATGTATTATAGTCTCAGTAAAATTCTTCATCATGATCGTCATATTTTCTAAATAAAAAATTATATATATCTATAGATGTGTGTGTCTATATAAAAATAATTTATTTTTAAATTATATAAAATTGTGATATTTAAAACAAAATTAAATATATTGATGATAATATTTTTTCACTAATCATATCCTCCAAGTAAACTTTATTACAGTATCAATATAATAAATAAAAAATAGTGGATGCTACTCCCTTATAAGTGTTTTCAGTTGGAGTAATACAAGGAGACTTATGACATACTTTGGTTGGTAGTGAGGGGAGTCAAAATATAGGTGGATTTTAACTATGTTATTTGTCTTTTCATAAAGTTTGGTGATATAATTATTCCCAAATTTGTATTTTTTTGTTATTTAAATTATATTTCTGAATGTTAAAGTGGATTTAGCACCCTAAAAAATCTACGAGGCATTCACATTGTGGAGATTAAATAGTTCAAGTGTACAATTTGAGGAAATCCAAGAACAAATAATAAGAAAATATGCCCAAGAAAAAACATAAACATGCAATAGCTAGATGATAGACTATGCTCAAATTTTTTATAAAATATATATTTTGGGTGTCGGTAGATTTATTGTTAAGTATTTTTATATGTAACATCCTTTAAGTAGATAAAATTTTATATATATTAAATTTATTTTATTTTAATTATATAAAAATTTAAGTACTAATAATTTAAGGAAAAATATTACAATTTAAAATAAATAACAAATTTATATTGGTTAAATTGAACTACTTAATATCCACATAGTTTACAGTGATGGGTCGTTGTCGATGGGTGGGGTGTTAATGGTCAAGGATACAATAGTCCATTGCATGTTGTGTGTACACCATCCTCCTTTCCTACCACCTTCATCATCACCAAGTTTTCCTCAATCCTTGGTCGCTTGGTGTGATGGAAATGCAAATAAGAGGGAGGAGTGGGACATCCCCTAGCTTGATTTCACAAAACATTCTATAACACTAGTTCTAAGAGAGTGTATTGGAAACCAAGGAAGATGATTGCTGAATTAATTTGAAATATGAAGCAAGGATAAATGATATTTACGCATGTCATTATGTCAAAGTAAGGGATAATAGAGGAAGGGTTAGATGAGTTCCATTTATGGTCGGTGCTTAATACATTCTTTTAACTGAATGGATGAATGTGGTTGGTATTCACCTAATTTTGTAGGGGAAGGTGGAGGACACTAGAGGCTCACTAATTAAGTTATTCATATCAGTCACAACCCTCTCTAGTTAGGTAACATGATTCTTTGTCTTTCTTCCATGCGATGTATTTGTTGGAGAGTGATCAAGTTTTGGCCTTGATAGGTTACTCTCACGATTGAGGGCTTCAACTTGGGTTAAGAACAAGATCATGTGGATGGGTGCTAGTTCAAACCTACTCTATTTAGTTCCTCATCGGTATACCTAGTATAGTTTTTGTAAAGTAGAGGTTGCTAATTATTGAAGCTTGTATAGCACTTGGGGTTTCTTAGGGTTCGAAGGAAACAAAAAATATGCATGGAGGTTACTTGAGCCTTTTTAATTTCCCACCCCACTCAATCATCCAAGGTATATAATGAGGCTTGGGAATATAAGAAACCTTACTACCATAAGAAAAAATGGAACAAATTGAGAAGGTAGTGGAGGAGAGGAAGAAGAGCCTGTATCCAAACAAAATTTTGGAGGGATTTTATGGGTTGGTTTCCAACGTGATTCATTCTCAAGTCAAGAACACTAAAATATTCAAAATTATAGTGACATATTTGCTAGTGAAGATCATTATTTAGCATGCCCTAGATAAAAACAAACATTTTGTAGAGAATATGAATCTTTGAGGACAACTTTGAAGCCATTTTCAAGGGTGTGTTTGGTGTTAAAATTTCATTTTCCCTAGTACCTAAGGGGGAGATCACTTACAAGGGGGGTATATTGACTAACACCCAACCCAACTCTACCACTCAAGAAGGTGGGACCTCAATCTAAGATTTGAGCAATGCGAAGGATAATAATAACTTCTTGTATCTACAATTCAAGTAGCAACTTCCAAAAACCTTTGGTTGATCCTAAGCTCGGGCCATATCTATAAAACTTTTAATGTTTATCAATATGATTAGTATTAGGAAACTAGTCCCCTAGATGTGGTGACATGTGCTAGCCAAGAAGGGAGGAAGGGTGGGGGTAGTGTGGGCGGGTTGCCACTGCCCCACATATTTCTTACACGAGAGGTAGTGGCAACACACCCCCCTATGGATATTGAGTCTTCCCTATATGACCATTAATTTCACCTCCCAGGAATAGAAGATGGGATAATTCTCTGATTTGGGTGGGCGACTTGATAATTTCATGGATGTTACTACGATGGGGATGATTTTAATTTATTTCAAATATGAAGGGGAGGCTACCATGGAAATCCTCCATGAACAACAAAGTAGGAAGTTTGTAGGATGTTGCACTTGAGCTATCAGATTCATAATCCTCACAGTAATCAAATTTGGGGCAAAATTGAGGTTTTTTTCCTATCTATCTCAACTTTTGTTATGATTTAATTTCCTATTTTAATGGGGTGTTAATTGTTTCTCCTTTTTAGTCCTGAGCTCTAGCTATTGTAATGTTGTTTCTATTTTGATTCTTCCATTACTAGTGCTTTCTCCCTTGGCCAGCTTCCCAAGAAGTCTCTCTATTGAAAGGATAATTTGGTGTATTTTTTTATGGCGGGAGGTCATATCCAGTTCTTTTATTGTTGCATTCTCAGTCGAGGTCTCAAGCTAAGTATTAAGTGCCTTAATGGTGCATTGAAATTAGGTGTCTAATATTGGTCAATGTTAATTCTTATATTTTTCTATTGTTTTTTCATGGAAGCCAATACTCTCTATTATCGTACACCCATGTCTTGACTCTCAACATTTATCACTCTAGATCACATTTATATTAGCCATATTTGTGTAGCTCTTCCTCCTTTCCAACTACATGGGATTTGGAGGTAAAATCTCCCTCTCTTGTTTGATCTATTTGCATGGATTTTTGTTTGGTTTTTCGATTTGAAGACTCGAAATTGAAAGCCCAGTTGGTGTAAAGAAGAAACGAGGATCAACAAGTATGAAACTAGTCAAGAATTTCTTTCAAATTTCGGGTTGAGAGGCCATTCCTTTTGTTTCACTTCTTCTATGGTCCTATTCTACTCTTGTGTCTTAGGACATGTGATCTCATGCATTAAGGTGGCAAACTCACAATCTTTGGAGATTGACCAATTATGCCATAACATCACTTTATCTATAGGATTGTCCTATAACTCCTACAAACATTATATCAATGGAATCTTGCTTTAGTTTTGACCACCCCACTCTTACCTCTCCATGGACCTCAGGCCTATCTTCCGTCGTCAATCAGCATAGGTCAAACCAAGATCTTCCCATGTCACAAGAATGATACATAGTTAAATGAGGGGCTTCCTCATACCAGGAGTGAATTTACCAAGGAAGAAATTGCATGCACTACAACCTTCAAGAATCCTCTTCTCAATTCAAGGAACTTACACCTCCACATGTTCAATAGGAGCTCACCAATATGGAGGAGAACGCCTCCTCTCATGGGTCCCCTCTTTCGCAAACAAAAGTCCTTCTTTAATGGGCTGATTAGGTTTCAGACACTGATAATACAAAAGGAAGATACAATCAATATATGTTATCGACCTATACTAAAAATGAAATTCCTCATGAGAAGGACCATAGTTGATCACCATGAATCATATTTGGATATCCTCCATTCCCTCGAGCATATACGCAATCATCTCTACAAGTTGGACAAAAGAGTGGAGTGGCTTGACAAACACCTTGGTATTCCCCCTACAGTGAAGCAGAACTCAGCCGACCGATAACCCCTATCTCAGTTCCAAGATCATATTTGGAACTTGTAGCATGATGGTTAATTTTTTGTGTGTAATAATATAGTTATTGTCTTCCTTGTAAGTAGCAACGCTAGACTGTATAGTAGAAGTAGTTATTTTAGTTTTGTTGCTGTCAAGTTTCAAGTAGCTCTTTCTTCCTTATGGAGAGTCCATTTTTGGCATTGGCCTGGTCTCCCTAACTAGAGAAAAACTTGGATTTTCTAATCTGCCATGTAACTGTCTGTTTTTCAGTTAATAAGATTTACCCCATAAAAAAAAATTAAGCAACTACTCATTACAAAATTTCATTTTGTTAAAATAATAAAGTTATGATGAAACTCTACTAAGGTATGTGGTTATTTAGTTGGAATGATTTTCCTTAAGAAATTCCCCAATAAAAATCCATGTATGTCATATAAATTATATATATATCTATATATATAAACTAAAAAATTCGAAAATTTAGAACATTAATTTTAGAAATAAAAATAAAATAAATAAAAAAAATATCCAAAGAATAAAATTTATTTAAACTTTATAATATCCCCTCCTTCCCCATTCTTCGACTTTGAGTTTTTATAAATTTATTAAATATTTAGATTGAAGTTTATTAGTAACAATTTACCCATCTTTTATTTTTCAAAATTCTAATCTACCCATAGATTTAACCATTTATTTTTTAAAATTCTATTAATGCATAGCTGGATTAAAACATATTTTCCCATGGATAATAAACCAGAAATGTTTTTCAATATAGGGTGATGAATTCAATTTTTAATTTTTAAAAGGGCAGCTTTTAAAAGTCTTTGGGCATCAATTAGATGCCAATAAACTATTTTTGTAAACACTCTTTTTTTTTCGACTTACTTCAAACTTCTGATGTGTACCGAATTTAATGGGTCGAATTTACATGAAAAAAAGTTATAAGAGTAAAGATAGAACCTCAACTCGACTACAAATTCCATTAATAAATATATAGCAATACAAAAAATCCAAATTTACATGACTAAAAGTTATAAAAGTAATGCTCAAAAATCCAATTCAATTACTAATTCCACTATTAAAAAATGTTATTTTTTAAATTCATAATATTTAATAAATATGCTTTAAGAAAGCATTTATGTTCATGTTTAATGGATCAAAATAATAAAAGGATTAACGTATGGCATCTAATTTATAACAAATTGTCATTAAATTTATACATTTGGATTTAGTTGGAAAGTAATGATTAAAATTTTCAAGGAAAGAAGAAAGAAAATAGATAGAGAGAAAAAATAATAGATTCATGAAAATACTATTTAATGAAATATATATTTTACATGGTTAAATTAATATAGTAGTAAATCTAGAGAGATGTGAACACGCATAAAAGAAAACTGATACGTAGTCTTAGTTAATTGGCCATGCAGTCATTAATTAACCATCTCTAGCAAGTGGAGATAGTCCAAGTTGACTCACCATGTAGTCATCAGTTAAATATCTCATGAAATTGGAGATAGTCTTAGTTAACAAAAGAGCAATTAAGTGTATGTTGTCTCCAATAACACCTCAAAGCACTGCTAGAGAGAACAAAATGAATCGGTCCGAATAAGAAACCATGTAAGGTAACTATTTTTCAATGCATCTAAGTAACATAAAACAAATGCAATAAGAGGAAAGAGGGAAAACCACATGCGAACAAAACCCACTCTTAAAATACAATACTGAAAAAAAATACAACTACTAGGTAGTTGTGTCCTTCACCCCAAGGCGGTTTCATAGAAAGTGAAATTCTTTGTCAAAATTTCGGTAGTCTATTCAAAAGTGGGACAATATTACAACTTGATAATTCTATGATGTACCAATTTTTGGATGTAGTGCATGTCGATATCGATGTGTTTTTTTCGTTGTGGTTGCATTGGATCTCTGCAAAACTTTAGTGTTCTTTGATTGTCGCACCAGGGGACAGTTGGATGATGGAATATGATAACAAGATTAGTGAATAATTTCTACAACTGAATGGCCTGCATAAAAATGTTCAATGCACATCTATGTTTGGCCTTTTTCAATGAAAAAGTAGATTTTTTTATTGGACTAACAGGCGGGGTCAGAACCCAAATTGAAAACATACCCTAAAGTGGACTTGAAATCAATATTATCACTACCCCAATCTAAATTAGTGTGGCCAGTGATATCCAAAGTATATCTTGTTGCATAATGAATCCCATAGTTCATGGTTCCCTAGAGATATTTGAGTATGAGCTTGAAATCTTTTTAATGTAGCTCATGTGGCTCCTGCATGTATCTAGAAATTGCACCTATTACATATGAGAGAGCTAGATGATAATAAGTCAGATAGGGGAGACTCAAAACAAGTTGTATGTACATGGTACAATCAACCAATGGTGTATCCTTTCCATCCTCAAGGTGCACCTCCAATAAGAAAGGTGTCGATGTTGGCGTACAGTCAATCATGTGAAAGTGAACTAAGAGATCTCTCACATACTTGGACTGAGAAATTTGATCCATGAATCATTCTTATTGATTTCTAGTCTGAGGAAGAAATGTAACATACCCATATATTTCATGGAAAACCTGTCATGCAAAGTGATTTTGACTATAGCAACGGTTGAGGATAAACTACTTATGATTAGTATATCATCTAAATAGAGGACTATGAGCAACAGAGAGTGGTATATTATTAGAATATAAAAATTTGGATCATATTTACATCGAATGAAATTTTGAGAGAGTAAATGGGAATCCATTTTAGTATACCATTCTCTAGGTTCCTACTTGAGGCCACAGACAGACTTCTTGAATCGGAAAACTAATATGAATTCTTTGCATATCCATACGGTTTGTCCATGTAAATTTCCTCTTTGACATCACCATGAAGAAATGCATTGCTCACATCCATGTGGTGAACCTCCCACCTTCTTATTGCTGCGATGTAGGAGTTAACTGAATAGAACACATTTTGGTGACTAAAGAAATGGTTTCACCATAATTGATGACATGAATCTGTGAAAATCCTTTGTGCACCACTCATGCTTTATATTTGCTAACAGGTCCATCAACTACTTTCTTTGTTTTGTAGACTCACTTGCATTTGACAAGCTTATAATGTGAGGTAAGTGGAACCAAGTCCCAAGTTTGGTTCTTAATGAGGGAGTTGTACTCCTCGCCGATAGCTACTTCCCAAAAAGGATAGAGGAAAATTTTAAGGATGCATGTTTATTTTAACATTTAGAGGCCTTGGCGAATCTTACTTATCCCTAATAAATTTTTAAGTGTTTCATGATTTTTTTTCGTAAAACATTTTAGATTTCTAATGATTTTATATTAGTTTATATACAATTTTGGCTATTTTTAAGGAAACATAATTTTATACTATAAAATTTGGGCTAATCATTTTTGAAAAATTGGAAATTGGAAAATCTTATCATTTTTTATGTTGATAAAAAACATGGAAAATTTGCCCACCTACAAATATTAGCCCCTAAAATTTTCCTTGTAGAGGATTCCGTAGCTTCATCATAAGATTGAGGTTTAGATGTTAGAACCATGTAGCAATGCATGGGCATGACTAGTTATGTAATTGTGAATGCATGAGATGCTTCTTCAAATTGAGATCCCATGGAAAGATCATCTAAGAGATCGCTCAGGAGGTGCCACTTTTCTATCAAAAGTGTTCAAGAATCAGAATCTTCACATGCATACTCATGATCTTTTGAATCAACTTCAAAACCTAGATTTGAAATCTGATATAAATTAAATGATGTATCATTTCTTATATTTGTTATACGAGGAAGAACATAAGTTTAGCATGTTGTTTCTTAGATGGATGCAGGGGACTTTCATCAAAGTAAGCACTCCTCTCAATGAAGACCTTTTCTATTGAAATATCTAGCAATATGTATCCCTTTACACCACCTCGATATCCAATGAAGATGCATTCTTTTCTTTAAGGCTCAAAATCCTTCCCCTTTTATGAAGGAATTCAAGTCCATGCACGAGATCTGAAAATGTGGAAATATGTAAAATTTGGTAACCTACCACTCCATGCCTTAAAAGGTATTTTTCCTACAATTAATTTGTGAGTATATACGTATGTATGTGGAAAGCACAATTGATTGCTTCCGCCCACAATTTGGAGGAAAAGAACATTGCATGCAACATGCAGCTGACCATCTCTTTCAAAGATCTGTTCTTACTATCACCTACGCCATTTTGTTGTAGAGTGTAAGGAATTGTGTATTCCAATTGTATTCATGCTTCATCACAAAAATGTTGAACATCCTTATTGAAATACTCCCCTCGATTATTTATACAAAGTATCTTGATCATCTTTCTAGATTGTTTTTGTGCATGCACTTTGAAAATCTTCATATGCTCAAACACCTCATATTTGAGTTTAAAAAAGTACACCCATGTGTATCTCGTGAAATCATCTATGAATGTGCATAAATATCTAGATTTTCTTATGGAAGGATTTGTAAATGTGATCCGAATCTTGGGGGATGCCCCCCACGATTTAAAAATTTGAAATTCCAGAAGAAAAGAGGAGAACACATAGTAAAAAATTGTCAATAAATGTTTCATTAAAATAGAGAATATTTGTAAAAGCTCCATTGTGGTGGACAATATTTCCTTCTATAAAATGTGACTTGTTACTTATAGTCTCTTTTTAGTTAAAATACCATAGATAAATTCCATGGGTAGATGTCACTTACAATACCATGGGTGGATTCCACTTATAATACCATGGGTAGATTCCATGGGTGGATGGATAAATACCATGGATGGATGAAATACCATGGGTGGATTCCACTTACAATACAATGGGTAGATTCCATGGGTGGATGAATACCATGGGAAGATAAATATCATGGGTAGATGCCACTTTCCATTTGGATCATTCCTCCCTCCTTAAGAAGAAATTTTCCCCATTGAATGAAGTCCTCTCCTGAGAAGTCTTTGTTGAATATGAAGAGCCACTGAAGAGAAGGGTTTTGTGTGGTTAACCCATTACTGATTCAGATCTTTGGGGGAGGTCCCCAAGATATAAAAGATTGAAATGGATCTTGTGGGGGGTGGGGGGAAGGCCCCCATGATTTGAAAAATTGAAATTCCAAGAGAAAATAGTAGAACACACATTAAACGAAACCACAAAGAAATGTTTTTTATTAAAACAGATAATAATTTTAAGGGCTACATTATGGTGGACAATCGGTCCTTTTATAAAATGTGACTTGTTACTTATAATTTTTTTGGTTACAATACCATAGGTAAATTCCATGGGTGGGTAAATATCATGGGTGAATGAATAGCATGGGTGGATGTCACTTACAATATCATGGGTGTATTTCACTTAAAATGTCATGGGTAAATACCATGGGTGGATGAATACCATGGGTGGATGCCATTTTCCATTCAGATCATTCCTCCGTCCTTGAGAAGCAATGGTCCCCATTATGTGAAGTTCCCTCCTAAAACTATTTTGTTGAATATGAAGGGTCACTGAAGGGAAGCGTTTTGTGTCATTAACCCATAATCATAATGAATGCAGATATGAGGATAAAGATACCTTGTAATGTGTGTGACCAACTATGATATTGACAGTGTGTGGCCTAGAAAATGGACTTGGATGAAGTGTGGGTTTGTGGATGACCCATAATCATGAAAAATTAAGATCTGATGATAGAGATACCCTTTAATGCTTGTCACCAACTATCATACTAACAGTGTGCGGCCTAGTAAATGGACTTCGATGAAGTGTGGGTTTGTTGATGACCCATAACCATGAAATATGAATATTCGAGGATAGAGATACCATGTAATGCTTGTGACCAACTGTGATACTAATAATATGCCACCTAGAAAATGGACTTCAATGATAATGATTTTATGCGCTTGACCCATAATCGTGATGCTGATTGTTGATGAAGTAACATGTGCCTACATAGCCTGGGGTGGGGGGAATATTTCGAAAGAACCCAAGTCATATGTTGCTATGATGAAACTGATGAATGTGAAGAATGTGCCTATTAAAGCGGGGTGGAAGGGCACGTTTGCAAAGGGAACTCGCTCGGAATGCTACTCTACCTTTAAAATGGGCATAACTTAGTCAATACAACTCAAAATCTTTATTATAGCCTATTTTGGGATATAGAATGATCATTATGAATCTTCGCATGTGATTGAAATCCCTGTCTAGACACTATGGAAACTCAGATTCGCACTGCAACTATCCCCTTGTCACAAAAATTCTAAAAAGATGAGTAATTTTAAATGAGTGATATCTCCCTCATCTGAACTCCAATTCAACCAATTGTTTTGAAATTGAGTGATTTTTCAAGAGGAACTCAGATCTATAATGTTTGTGTCTGAAATTCTACACAAAAACTGAAAAAAAATGATAGGAGAGTCGTCGTCCACAAATTATTGTCAGAAAACTTTCTGCAACACAACTAATTTTAAATCAGCGATATCTACCTCATCCCGACTCCGATTCAGCTGATTTTGTTTTTGAATTTGGGTTTTCTTTCGCAAGGAATCCAAATCTGTAATTTCTTTTGTAAATTTTGCAACAAAAAATTCAAATCTGATCTACAAACTCGTCACCCAAACAAAATCCTACAAAAAATGAAAAAGAAAATTCTTCCCACTTTGCCAAAGAAAGCACTCTATGGAGGTTGTAGAAAGTACATGAAGTTTGTTGAATATTGCTGCAAAATATTGAAATTGAAATATGTGTCAAACCCACAGTCCCATGAAGTTGTAACTTTAATGTGATACCACTAATCTGGATCTTGGGGGGAGGCCCCCAAGGTCTAAAAAATTGAAATGGATCTTTGGGGGGGAGGCCCCCAAGATTTGAAAAATTGAAATTCCAAGAGAAAATAGGAGAACGCACATGAAACAAAACCACAAAGGAACCTTTTTATATTAAAACATATAATAATTGTAAGGGCTACATGATGGTGGACAATCTGTCCTTTTACAAAATGTGATTTGTTACCTATACCCTTTTTTTGTTACAATACCATAGGTAAATTCCATGGGTGGGTAAATACCATGTATGAATGAATACCATGGGTGGATGTTGCTTACAATACCATGGTTGGATTCCACTTACAATATCATGGGTAAATTCCACGGGTGGATAAATACCATGGGTGGATGAATACTATGGGTGCATGAATACTATGGGTCGATGCCATTTTCCATTTGGATCAATAACCATGATGAATGAAGATCTGAGTATAGAGATACCCTATAATGCTTACGACCAACTATGATACTAACAATGTGCGACTTAACAAATTGACTTTGATGAAGCATGGGTTTATAGATTACCCACGACCATGAAAAATGAAGATTTGAGGATAGAGATACCCTTTAATGCTTGTGACAAACTGTGATACTAATAATGTGTGGCCTAACAAATAGACTTCGATGACAAGGGTTTTGTGCAGTTGATCCATAACCTTGATGTTGACTTTTGATGAAGTAATGGGTGCCTACATATCCTGGGGTGGGAGGGAACATATCCAAAGAACCCAATGTGGATGTTGCTATGCCAAAAGTGATGAGTGTGAAGCATTTGCCTACTAAAGTGGGGTGGGATGGTACGTCTCCAAGGGGAACCCACTTTGAATGTTGCTGAGATATAAAAACTCATGGATTCTGGGTCGGGTACAGAACCAGGCCACACCAGAGATGTACCTACACTATAAATGTGTTGCAGAATTTATAAAACGTGGCCATGGGTGTTGTAGATTCTACTATGCAATGAGATGTTGTAAAGGCTTCTTTCACATTATACACTTCTTGCTACTACTTTGCTAATAACTTATGCTATAGGTGATGAAAGCAAATTCTGTCAAAGACCCATTTGAGTTATTGAAGAGATATTTCCATTGATATAAGACACTTGAACTTTTGTGATCTATGGAGTGAGAAAATGATTCCAGAAGCTCATAGTATGTGCAACTTCACAATGTTCCACACATGTGTAACTTGACTTCTTCATATCTCTGAAACTGATAAATGACATCAAATTCCGTAAATCCGTTTGAGTTAAGAGAAAATACTTTCAAATGTGATATTTAGAACCTTCTAAAATTATGCGTGGAGGTCATAGAACTTGCATGAACTTTGCTAAGTATTGTTGGAAAACATTGAAACTGAAAATAAGCTTCAAACACTCATTCCCATGGATGCATAACCTGAATTTCACACCACTAATCCAAATCTTGGTGGGAGGCCCCCAAGATCTAAAAATTTGAAATGCTCGAAGAAAAGAGGAGAACGCACAGTAAAAAATGATCAAGAAACATTCTATTAAAATAGAGAATAATTGTAAAAGCAACATTATGGTGGACAATCTGTTCTTTTACAAAATGTGACTTGTTAATTATATTATTTTTAGTTATAATACCACGGGTGAATGAATACCATTGGTATATGTCACTTACAATATCATGGGTGGATAGATACCATGGCTAGATGAATACCATGGGTGGATGCCACTTACAATACCATGGGTGGATTCCATGGGTGGATGAATACCATGGGAGGATAAATACCATGGGTGAATGAATACCATTGGTAGATGCCACTTGCCATTTAGATCAAAATGGCTCCATAAGCTCACCGTGAAAAAGTCTCCAAGAGAGAGGAGGCCATCCATGTAGGGCCCCTTGCCAAAATTTTCTTGTGGATGCTTTCCAAGGGCACATCCTTCACAAACTCCATTAGAAAATTTTATGGCACAAAAGCCTTTCACCATCCCCTATTTTCTAAGTTGTTGCATCTATCTAAAATTTAAGTGTCCAAAGCTTTCATGAAAACTCCTAATTTCATCATTTGCATGGGTCAGTAGTAAAGTGGAATCTAGTCAAGAAACGAATTCAGAGAATGTGTACAAAAAAGACTCATTATTTACCTTACCAATTGCAATTTTGAAGTTATCTTGCAGAGCATATATGCTCACTGAACCTAGGGTGAATTCAACTCTTCTTTTAGTGCATGTATTTTTCATTTGATACACAAAGAGAATATTACCTAAACACTTTGGAGTATGTAAGGCATTCTTGAAACTTCTATCTCCAAGATCTACCCTCCCTTATCGAGTTGCCTCTACTAGATCATCATCTCCCATGAGAATAGGAGGACCAAAATATGGTTTTAAACATCAGAGAGCATATTTTGTGGCTTCCATGTGATGTGAAGCTCCAATATCTATGATCCATGCATTAGGAGAAGCATGAATAACAATTAATGCATGCGTATTCCCTCTTGTTCCAGATGCTCTTTCTCTCTGCTTCTTCTTTGCACTCTTTGGAATACAATCACCAAGATTGTTCAATAAAAGAGTTTGTGCAATAAGATCAATTGTCATCTTCATGCCATGGTTGCAACATCTGTATTTTCATGTCCCCTTCTTGCCCTTGTTTTCATTCAAGCTCGTATATTCATCTAGAGGTTTGGGATTGCCTTGCTTTCTTAGGTTTGGTTCTTTTTCCTTTCCTGTTCCTTTGGATTCTTGATTTGATTTCAAGTTGGCCTTGTTTCTTTCATGCATAGTGAGTGCATGAGATTTGAAATGTTACAATGTACCCATCTTTATGAGCTTATCTTTCTCATATATCATGGAATCAATAAAAGCATCAAGTGTGGGCATCTTCCAAGTTGCACATGTCAGAGTCCTCATTGTGTGAAAAGTGGAGACAAATATAGATACTCTCGACCCAATTTTGAAAATATGGCAAGAACTAATTAGCTTTCGTGCTTGGAATTGTTGATTCCGCATTCTTTCAACTAGAGCTACAAGGTTTTGAACCTTGTGAAGAAATATAGAATGTTTTCGAAACTCCTTGGATCTCATGAATTGAGATCATTTTTATGTGACCTCACATTTCATTCCCCTTCCCAAAGAGTGTTTCTAAAGTGGTCCAAACTTGATTTGGAGTAATGTCTGCTTCATCATAAAACAATAATTGTAGAGAAACTAATAAGCATAAGAGATCGAAGGCCTTGTCCATGCTGTTGAAATATTTAGATTTTTCAATAGCAAAATTTGGTTCAATCTCTATTTCATTGGTTATTTGATACAAGCCTCTACTTCTGAGTTGAAGTGGATTCTTTGGTTTCCATTCAAAATACCATATGATGTTAGAATTACGAAAGGTGGAATCTCCACTCTTTCCAATATCTCCAATCTTCAATTGTTTATGCTCCTTCTTCATAGCTCTCATGGACTTTAATACCATGTGAAATGGCTTTAATACCATGTGAAATTGTAGCTAAACCTGCATAAGTTGGATCTAGCTAGAAAGCAATGAACAAAACTTACAAGAAAAAAATAAAACAAATAAATAGAGAATTGGATTAATAATTTCTATCCATACACAAAAGAAAATTATGAAATAATACAGTTCAATGAAATATATTCTACCTAATTTGGCTAAATTAATATAATGGTTAAGTCTGATAACTAATCTAGAAATGTAAACCTACATTAAAAAAAAACTTCACCTAATAACTAATCTAAAAATGTGAACATACAATGTGAATCTACATTAAAGAAAACTTACGCCTAGTCATAATTAATAACTATCTACATTAAAGAAAACTTACACCTAGTCATAATTAATAATTAACTATTTCATAAAGAAAACTTACACCTAGTCATAATTAATAATTAACTATTTCATACTAATAGATATAGTCCTAATTCATCACTTAACTGTATTGTGCAAGTGGATATAGTCCTTCACAGGCTAGTGAAGATAGTTTGTACAACTAAATATATGTTATCTCCAATAATTTAAAAAACCGAAAAGTAGCAAATTTTTCAAAGTACAGGACAATGTGGAATGACATTTCATTTGAATTTCAAGATGCAGTGATTAAAACTTGTTTGTATAAAGGAATTGCGACGGCCGTGATGGGAGAGTCAATTCGATGTCGGTGTAATTCCTGTCAACTCTCGGAGCTCCCTCCCTCAGTTTTGCAGCCGGGAATGATGCGTGATCACATTCCCACCGCACCCACGGTATGGACGGCAAGATCGCTGACTTTGGACATTAAAAAGAAAAGAAAAAGAATAAATCGTCCGGCCTGGATTATCAACGATGACCCCGTGTCCATGTATACTGTTGCACCGCTTTAATGTCGCCAGAGACCCAGCACGCCCAAGTGGACACTCAGATCTCTGCCACGAATGGCTAGCCAGAACCCTAATTCTTCTTCAATCATTCACTCTCTCTTTTTCGCCCACCTGCAACATCTCCCCATCCTGAGCCTAACCCTCGACCCCTCCTCGTCCGTTCATAGCACATAGGGTTCGCAAGGTGGGATTCGTAGGAGGCCAGGTTATTTTCATTTCCAGATGCCACGATCTTCAAATACATGGTTTCAGCGGCGTCATGATGAGTTTTGCATGTGAAACCTTTTATTCTTCTGATAGCACTCATTTCTCCGACGGCTTTCATTGCAGGCGTGCCAAACACAATGATCCAGTCGTATATCAGCCAAGTACGGAAAAATCCCCGCTCCATTATTATGGAATATTCCGTTCAGGCCAGCGGAGATTTCCCTACCTAACGCTAAATTGGGCACAACAATTTGCTCGCAGAGGTCCATGATTTCTGTAGCTTGGAACGTTAAACCTAAATGGTAGCATATATTTGCAATACTCTTATGTTGCAGCTGTGAGCCTGAACCATATAATTTATACGGTATGACTCAGATTTGCTCATTTAGTAGATGCTAGCAAGTCCATAGATATATCTCATGCATATATATATAGGCTCTTATAACTTCTGTCATTTTGAATACTTTCAAGGCTTGCAATTTTCTTCTCTTGATTTGAAGTCTCAAGCTTCATAAACTCAAGTGAGAGAGTTTGCACTGCGGGGGAATCAAGTGGTGATGGTCCGAATTAGGGTTAACTAGGATTATTTTGTTATTGTGGAGGATATATAGTAATAGTGTACAGGTGATAAATGTAAGAGATGCAATGGCAGTTGCACCTAATATCATCTGCTCTATGTCAGCTTGTTTATTTTGAAAATAATCTATAGCCTTTCAGAGAATATATTGAACCCTTTAAAATTCCATAAGCTAAAGTTCTTCCTTATCCAAAACCTAAATCATTTAGACATCTTTAGAACGATATTAGCTATTACAGGTCAGTTGCAGTGTTTGCTAGTTCATTAATGACATATTAGAAACTGTGTCTATATGGTTTTTATGGTTGATATTTTGAATATATTTGCCAGCTATGCATAGATTCCTATCAAAGCCAGTCTTTGTAAATTTGCAATTGTTTTTCTTTCAAAAAATCATTTTGATTTAAAAACGAGATTGTTTAGAACCATACTAAAGGTATCCGAACTGGACCTATGAACTTCAACTCAGGACTGAGAATAGTTTATTTGTGTATGGTTTTGGTAACCTAATCATATATAGTTTATTCTAATTATGTTTGTGATGAAAATTCTCGAAATATAGGTAATATCATTCAACACTCTTGTATTTGAAAAATATATTTGTATATGGTTTTCGTAACCTAATCATTTAAATTTTATAGTTTGTTCTAATTATGTTTGTGATGAAAATTCTCGAAATATAGGTAATATCATTCCACATTTATATTTTTTTATTTTTCAAAGCATTTATTTCCATAAATATTTACTTTTTTAGCATTTGAAACCCGCTGGCCATTGACAAAACAGAGTGAAGCAGGAGGTCAGTTCCCAATAACATCTTCTCCTCTTTATTCTTAATTACCAATTTTATTTTGCGTTATTTACGATCAATATTGTCCAAGCTAATATTTATTTTAATAATACATTCCAGTTACATGTGATGGGCATTCTATATTGCTTAATTAGGTCATGAGTATGTGAAGATCTTTCTGTTGGACTTTTTCTCTACTTCATTATGTCATGATTTCGGTAAGTTCTCTCTGTTAATGGGACATCTCCAGAATCATTAGCTGCTTGGTTGTGGAGTTGATAGAGAAGGGATTAGGCTATCCAGTAGCAAATAGAGCCCAATTTCCAGTGGATTTTCTTTATACTTTGACAAAATTATTATAGACTGTTAGAATTACTAGTTTTAATTACTGAAATACACAAATTCCCGGATGGAGTTGTTCCAGCATGGTATTGTTTCAATCCTAGGAATCCATCTAGAATTTGCAAAATTTCTTTTTCAAAATCGCTGATTTTTTATTGTTCCATTCCATCAATTTACCTCCCTCAGAGAGGTACGTTTGGTATAGACAAACAGACTGTTCAGTTGCTTAAAAAATATTAACATAATCAAAATCAGACATAACTTTCTCTAATATATTTGATCTTAGAATTGTTTCCAAGGCTATAAGGTCTTTCCCCTCTACTTCGAAATTTATAATTGTTTCTAAGGCTATAAAGTTTCTCCTCTCCGATTCCTCGAAGAACTTTATAAAATCAGACAGACCTTACTCTAATATCTTATAATATCTTAATCTTAGAATTCCCCACCTACCTTACTCTAATATCTTAATCTTAGAGTTCCCCTCTCCTCTCCTTTGAAAAACTTTAATCCTTTGAAGGAATTTATAATTGTTTCTGAGGCTATAAAGTCTCTCCTCTCCTATCCTTTGAATAACTTTATAAAATCAGACATACCTTTCCCTAAGTATCTTAATCTTCAAATTGTATCTAAAGTTATAAAGTCGTTCATCCTCTCTTCTCCTTTTCAAAACAGAAGTTTACAAAAATTAGACATACCTTTCTCTAATATCTTAATCTTGAAATTGTTTCTAAAATGATAAAATCTTACCTCCTCTCCTCTCCTTTGAAAAACTTTATAAAATCAGAGACACCTTTAATCTTAGAATTCCTTCTGAATCTATAAAGTCTATCCTCCTCTCCTCTCCTGTCAAGAACTTTATAGTGCATCCATTCAAGCAATATTCAATCCAATAGTGCTATAAACATTAAACAAATAAAAAAATCGGATTTTCAAGTAGCTCAACCACATAAAATCCAACATTTACAACTATTTTCTAAAACCAGGTTTATTATAACCGCGGTATTTTATATAAAGTTTAGCAGTCGTGGCAATTCTTTTAGAAAGTGTGGAAGCTTATTAGCCTTGAGGATGAGTGCTCCTGTTATTTTGAGAAGTGCAGAAAATCTGTCCTCATTTAGTGCGTAAGAATCATTGAAAGGTTATCTGTCATCGTCCTTAGGATTAAAAATTTACTAATCTACTTTAGTGCGGGAGAACCGTAGAAAAAATATCTTCCATCGTCCCCAGGATTAAAATTTACCAATACTTTAGCGCGTGCGAATCATTGAAAATTTTTCTGCCATCTTCCTCGAGATTAAAAATTTACTAGTCTATTTATACGCCTGTGGCTGTCAACAAAAGAATCATGAAGTTGCTTATGAAAGAAGTTATGAGTCGGAGAGAAATCTGAATTATTAAATCATAAAGGAAGCAATAGGGACTGCCACTAAGATCAAGATGCGCATAATTTAGGCTTAGATAGATTTTTTGGTATTCACAAGGAACAAGACTAAGATTTTATTAGAGTAATTCATCTCCTGCTCAGGATTAAAATAGAAAGAAATCAAACGTTCTATTTTGTTTTCCAGATTTAAAAATATGATACACCCACCGACCTGCTTATACACTGAGATCTCCCCGCCAATAAACTGCACTTTCTTAGTGCAACCATCTCTCTGCCATTAAATGAATATATCTGATTAGGTTTTAATATACTTTACCTTGGAAATGCACCCTGTCAAGTTAACGGCATTTCTAGGGTCCAGTATAATGAGAACCCATGCTTTTGTTTATGATATTCATGATGTAGTATATTTAAATGTCAAATAATTGCATGTTAATTTGTTCTTAGTGGCCAGTGAATCCCAGCAACAGAGACAAGTCTTTACACACCACCACTTTCTAATAGAGTTGGAAGATATTTTCTACGTAAAAAAAAGTTTTGTTCACGATATTTACTATCTATTTAAATGCCAAAAAAGTGCATGTTAATTGGTTATTCGTGGCCAGTAAATCTCAGAAACAGTGTCATTAGAAACACCTCTTCCTAACATAATTTGAAGATATTATTTTACAGAAAAGAAAAGTTGGGCATAATCATTCAAACCTAACCTAAAGGATCCAACTAAAGAACATGAAAGGTTACGCTACGAAATTCCAGTATCATTGCTATCCTCTGGAAATTCCATTTTGGTTTTTTTCTCATTAATTACCACAGTTATCTGTTGCTACTGTCTGAAGACTAGAAAAGCGGCAAACCCTAAAATGTCAGGCAATTATGATTCATAGATTCAATCCAAGGATGAAAACCAGTGGTTTGGGAAGTAGAATTAAGAGGAATCGATACTGTTAAACTTTTCCACGATGCGGAGCCTACGCGAGTCTCCATAACGAATGTAGTCCACCCACCCAATACGACCAGCTGTTCTTTCTGTTGCATGTAAATTAAATACAACCAGCATAGAAATTCATTTTTTCAACTCAAATTTGGATGGGAGCAATGAGAGAAATCTTTAGTTGGATTCGAACTCACGTCAAAGAATCAGGGAGGTCATGGGTATTTTCTAACAGTAAGTCTCGTCTCGTGTAACTATTATGGTTATGGCTTATTAGGGTGAGTGGTTCAATACCTTTGCGTGAAATAATAACTTGGAAACTGGCTCAAGTACTCTGCATGGGATATTACTTTTTTTCAATGGGTCCATTCATGAGTGTGAGAGTATGAATAATTACTTCACAGAAAAGTTTCACATGAATGAGTCATGAATGGCTATTTCGTCAAACAATGGACCCATATGAATCAGAGCCAATAATTATTTGCATGAAAGCTTCATAAAAAAATGAACCCATAGGGAATGAGACCTAATAATTACATAACTCTTATACATGTGTCGTAAATACATTTTAAAATAAAAACCATTATGAGTTTTAGTTTAGAAATAAAATAGAAAAAATTAGAGACAAAAGTCATCTTAAAAGAAAACAAAAGAACGAAAAGTTTTAAGATAGGAAATGTATTAAAGGAAAATAATAATAATAAATTTAAAAACATAATTATGTAAGATAAAAAAGTTTTGAAATTTTTTAAAATAATAAACAAAAATTTAAAAGTAATTATTTTGGGGAAATTATTTTAATAATCCATACTAGAAAAGTAAAATAAGTATTAATAAATATAATGTGAAATCTACTGCATTTAATATTTAATAATCATAGTATTATTAATAGTGTCATATTATCATTGTTATTTATCATAGTACTATTAATAGGGTCATATTATTATTATTTCTCTGTTTTCAATTTTGAATTATATTAAGTTTTAGTTGTAAGTTTTTAACACATTAAAAGAATAAGTTTGATAAAAATATAAGAATTAATATAATAATGGAATATATTAAGTTTTAGTGGTAAGTTTTTCAGAATAAGTTTAATAAAATAAAAGAATATTTATATTAAGTTTTAGTTTAAGTTTTAACACATTAAAAGTAATAAGTTTGATAAAAATATAAGAATTAATATAATAATGGAATTATATTAAGTTTAGTGGTAAGTTTTTCAGAATAAGTTTTAATAAAAATAAAGATTAATACACGTGCAGGAAGTATTCTTTTAATAAAATAAAATAATTAATATAAATGAAGAAAAGAAATTAATATAATGAAGGGAGATTTTTTTTCCCGTAAAAATAAAGGAATTAATGGAGATCTCTTTTCCACATGGTGGTTATGTTTTTAATTATAGATTTAATATTTTTTTTCCATTTATAAAGTATCGTTCCCCATCATTATGTTATAAGTCCATTTAAGTTGTGAAATATTTATTTTGTTATTATAAGGTGATTCAGAAAATATTATATTGAGATATTGTAAAGTATATAATTTGTTAAGTTTATGAATGGATATTTCTTGATTCTTACTTAGTGAAGGCATTTTTATTATATAAATTTATTTTTTCAGTGAAGGAATTTTTCAATGTATAAATTGATTTGTGTTAATTTTAATTACATTTTATAAATTATAATGAAATATTTATTTCATTATTATTTACTATTATTTAAACTTGTTTCAAATTATATAGACTTGCATTAAATGATCTCTTATGTAGATGGGTAGATCAAATTTCAATTAGATTTATTTAATCTACTTTATAATTGGGAAAATGTTGTATATGATTGTCTTAAGTTAAATTAGAATTCACACTAATGTATTATTGTGCAATAACCATACATGATCATCTTAACTTAAACTCAAAAAAAACTAACCTCATTTCTTCTTTAGCTTGTTTATAAAAATTCTCAAACTTCATAAACTTGATAATTAGTCTTCTAAATGTGGTAGATAAGAATTATGTCTTTGCCATGTGTAATTATTGTCTTCATGGTTTTCGTGGTTGTCATGATTAGGACCCTACATGGATAATGAATACTTTCCATGGAAGTTAGAATGGAATATTTAAAAAAATAAAACTTACATTTTAATGTGTAAATGTGGATAGGAATAAATACAAGTGTCGAATAACTATTTCGTGACACATCTCACATTACCATATATAGAGAGATATAAATTTTTATTATTAACTGTACAAAAGAGTCATGGATTTTCAACCCACTTTATCATGTAAATTCTTAACGTGTAAATAGGTGTTATTACAATATCATGGGTCAATATCATAACTTGTAAATATGACATGTTCAAGAAAACGTAATGTGTTTTAGATTACACTTGTTCATATGAGAATTTTTTAATTAATTAATTTAATTAAAAGGGAAGAAATGCCATAACTAATTTTAGGATTAAACTCAACCTTTGAATTGTGAATACTACTAAGAATATTAATATTACTAAGAATATTTTAGAATATTATATAGAGGTTAAATCCCCACCATCCACCTAATAATAATTATTAATAATTAAATTAAAATTCTTAGAATATTATATGGAGGTTAAATCTCTACCATCTAGTTAATAATTATTGTTAATTAAATTAAAATTCTAAAATCCATGTTCTAAAATGGATGCTCCAGATGGATAATGGGTCTTTCATGTTGAAATTAATTTGTAAACAAGAATTTCTTATCATGATAATTATTTGCGACTCATATACATGTTTCCCTATAGTATTTACTTCATTAAGTTATGTAATCACGACATTATACATTACTAATTTAGCAATTAAATAGATATCATAGTGCACAAGAGACAACAGAAAGTAGGTTAGAAGTCAAGGAAAAAATCACAAGGGAAACGCCATTCCTTATAGATTCTTTATCAACAAGATAATTCCAAGTCAAACTAACCAGTGATCCAAGTGCCAAGTCATCCCTCCAAACGTTGCCATATGTTTCTCCACAAGATAGTAAAGTAATTGTTGACACCTAATCATCAGGATTGGGCGAGCAACTATAATTGATGTAAACAAATAATAGAAAAGATTAAGAGTCACCGGGAGATGAAATGAACAGTCTCTCCCACATGTATATAATAATGACCAACCTGAATGAATATCATGATTTGTTCTAAGGATTTACCTCCTGGCCTAACATGGTATCAGAGCCAACTCTATTTTTAGTTTCTTCTATCATGTAACTCCTTCCTACCTCTATTCTGCATTTTTGTAGACTGTCATTTTTGTAGATTATCAAATCTCTGTAAAATCTTTGTAATATTGTCCCTATGTCCCAAATTTTTGCGCTACATCCTATGTCTACCCTCAGTGCATTACAATTTTTTTGAACTACCCCTTTCTGTGTTCAAATAGAATGCTAAATTATCTGTGTTCTGTGTTCTCTGCATTCAACATTGAGTGGTGCGCTAAAAAAATTGGTGAATGTTGAATTCTCTCAATGCAAATAGGAGCTATAAAAAAAGGGGGTCATGACTAGTTGCGTTTAAATTGATGCATGGATTTGAATAGATTTATGTCAGTTGAACAAATTTTGAGGCCATGGTGGACCTGATATATGGAAGGTCGTACATCATCTCTGTAACTCCTATCCTTGTGACTAGAGAATAGGCACATAACTGAGTGATAAGTATAACCCACACTCTGTTATGGTATGGTATGTGTTTCTCCAAGTAAGGGACTGCATTTCTTTATGATAAGATCTGTGGTTTTCCAAGGCTCGCAGGCCCTCAATTCTTTGAGCTTACATACCGTGAGGCTTACACCATTGGCTGACATACTCGATGCCCTGACATGAAGCAACAGAAACATGGTGAGTGTGGACTGTGTGTTGGATTCTTGTATATGCCAACTGACAACTTTTGGTACTGTGAACATGGATTTGAAGACTAGAAAATATGTTTTTCTCTACTCTCACCGTTGATTGTTGTCGGAAACTCCTACTATGTTACATTGGAATTTTTGAAGGGATTCATTTGGTAAATTGAATGTTGTTTCTATATTGTGTCAAATAAGTCTAGAAGATTGTATATGGTGAATGGTGAATGTTATTATGCTGAATGATATTATGGTGTATGGTATTACATTTTGTACAGTGATACCTCTGTCTCCATATATAAGAATCAAATTTTTTTAGGAGTAAAATTTTGTAGTACAAGTATTTTTTTCCACAGTACACAGATTTTACAGTGCATTCAATCATACCTATTGTTGGAGTAATTCTCACTGGCGAGGAGAACTATCCTTAGTGGTCCTGGAAAATAAAACACACCCTCATTTTCAATGAGTTGTGGAAAGGAGTGTGTGTTGGAGATGGAGACAAAGAGCCAGAATAGCTTACCTTAGACAAGGAGTTTGCCATTTGGGAAAAATTAGAATAGAAAGGCCTATGCATTGATTATAGCATCAGTAAGTGAAGAGGTGAGTCACCATATTTCACCATTTCCAAATGCTTTCCAACCCTTACAAAAGCTGAAGGAACTCTATGACTCACACTCTGCACTTGAAGTTGTTCAACTCATGATTAAACTCTTCACTCTTGAATTACAAAACAATGATCCTCTTGCTCTTGCATCATAAGTAAAATCTATAATGCATGATATCAAAGTCACTAATGTTGAACTGGATATTCCTCTAATAGCTTTTCTCAAGGCATTTTATCCCACTTACTCAAATTATCTTCAGTCATTGCAAGCAAATGGAAAGCTCAAAGATATTACCTTTGGCTCCCTTGTGAAAAAAATTGTTGAAAGAGAGGAAGCTTTTGGGAAGACAACTCCCGAATCTTCTGAAGAGGCTATGTGTCATGCTCAAAGAGAAAAGAATCTTGCTCAAGATTCTTCTAGAGGAAGAGGTGGTCGAAGAGGAAGAGGAACAAATTTCAAAGGCAGGGGGGCAGACACTTTCAAGGAGAAAAGTCAGATTTGCATTGCATACACTACAAAAGAGATGGATCACATGATGCATCCACATTCAAGCTACCTTCCAACAAAATTGAGCATGAAAGAAACCAACCCAAAGGTAAAACTAATGACAAGGACAAAGGAAAAGCACCTGAATCCGCTCACTATGTTGTGGCGCACTGTAATATTGGAGTAAATGAAGACTTATTTAATGCTTCACTTGCTTCTTGGAAAATTGATTGGTTGCTTCATTCAGGAGCAACTTGCCACATGACTTTTAGAAAAGTTTTTTTCGAAGATTTTACTGAGAATGTTGATGGAGCAGTATACTTTGCAAACAAATCAAAACTTAAGCCATCAGGGCTTGGCAGAATCATGCTTAAGTTCCCTAGTCTTCCAAACTTTCTTCTACATCATCTTCTATATCTCCCACAACTGAGAAGAAAATTGTTGTCCTTGGTCCACATCTGCCAGCAAGGACATTCCATTCATATGTAGATTTCAAGCTTGATGTGAGAGAAGCTTCAGACCACTCACTTGTCATGAAGGGGATAGAAGAAGAAAGGCTTCTCAAGCTGTAGGATACCTCTGCTCGTGCACAAAATTTCTCATACAATTCTCATTATGAAGAAGGTACATTTCCATCAAGTTTATTATGGCATGCTAGACTTGGACACTTGAATTATGTCAGCCTCCACTTGTTGAAGAAAAATGGTGTTATTGGGTTGCCTACAATTCCTAGGAAACTTAAGCAATGTGATGCTTTCATTCTAGGAAAGCATAGGAAATAGTATTTTGATGATTCACATTCAAGAGCACATAGAAACTTTGAGCTCGTTCATTCAGATTTATGTGGCCCAATGCATGTTCCTTCTGCAAATGGAAATAAATATATGATGACATTTATTGATGACTACACCAGAATGTGTTTGGTTTATTAATTGAAGAACAAATCTGATGCTTTTCAAACATTCAAGAACTTTCATACATGGATTGAAAATGATGCACAATCTCATCTTGGATCTATTCTCACTAATAATGGAAAAGAGTACACTTCAAATGAATTTGAAAACTATCTTCGCCAACATGGGATCAAACATCAAACAATTGTGCCTTATAATCCCCAACAGAATGAAGTAGCTGAAAGAATGAATAGGACAATCTTAAATTTGCTACGTTCCATGATGTTTTTCAAAAATGTAAAATTGATGTTTTGGGCTGAAGCAGTTCTATGTGTTGTATATGTAAAGAATAGATGTCCATCTAATGCTATTAGAAACAAGACTCCTTATGAAATGTGGTATGGGAACATTCCTTTGGTAAAGCATCTCAGGGTCTTTGGTTCCACATGTTATGCCTTGATACCAAAGGTACATAGAAACACACTTGGTGCAAGAAGTTGTAAGTGTATCTTCCTGGGGAATTCAAACACCTCCAAAGCATACCGTCTCTATGATGAAGTCAATAAAAAAGTTTGTTGTATCTAGAGATGTAATATTTCTTGAATCATCCAAAACTGACAATGTTGTTGAGGGGCAACTTGATTGCTTGGATATATTCACAAATGAAAAATCATTTCAAGAATTTGATAATCAGATTCCACATCTCGAAGGGGGGATTCCTATACTAGATCAACCTGCGGAATCTTCTTCTGAATCACTCTCTCCCCCACATGAAACTCCTACAATGGATGATACTTTAAGTGATGTGATTGATAGAATTGGGAGACTCAATCTTGATTCAGTCCCAACTCAACCAACGAAGCAACTTGGACCATCTGAGAAAGGTCCCCAAAAGTGGCTGACAAAGACACTTGAAAGTGTTCATCCTAATGAGGTTGGAAAGACAGGAACTAGAAATTCAAACCGACAAAATGGAGGTGATGTAGATGACTCTAATTCACCTGTTGATATTGATGTTTCTTATGATTGTGAATTGAATTTTTCTACAGATTTTGAACCAACTTCCTTAAAAGAAGCTGCTTCTCATGATGAATGGAAAGAATTGATGCAAAAGGAGTATGATTCCCTGATAAATAATGGCACTTGGAAGGTGGTTGATCCTCCATTAGGAACCAAACCAATTGGCTGCAAGTGGGTCTACACGAATAAGTATAAATCTGATGGTTCACTTGACAAGCACAAAGCCAGGCTTGTTGCAAAAGGTTTTGCACAAAAGGAAGGGGTTGATTATGAGGAGACTTTTGCCCCCACAGCAAAATGGGCTACCATCCAGACACTCTTTGCACTAGCAGCTCAAAACGGGTGGAAAGTATATCAAATGGATGTAAAAACTTCTTTCTAGAATGGAGATCTAAAATAGAATTTTTTTATGTCCTATCCTAAAGGATTTACTATGAAAGCACACGAACATAAAGTATGAAAACTTGTGAAATCCTTGTATGGCCTCAAATAAGCACCGCGAGCCTAGTATGAGAAAATAACTAAGAATCTTCTGAAACTCAATTTCAAACATTATGATCTTGATGATGCAACTTTGTTTGTCAAGAAGGTTGGTAAAATAGTTGTATATATTGTGGTATATGTAGATGATCTTTTGATGATACGGAACAATGGAAGCTACATTGCATCCATAAAGAAGGAATTGAGGAAAGATTTTGAAATGAATGATTTGGGCTAGGTTCATTACTATCTTAGTATTGAAGTAACTCAGCATCTGAAGCCCATATTCATTTCTCAAAAGAAGTACATTGGAGATTTGTTGAACAAGTTTGGCATGACTGAATGCAATCCTCTGACTACTCCAATTGAACAAAACTGAAAGCTCACATCCATTAAAGGGAAAGAATTTGAGGATGCAATAAAGTATAGACAACTTGTAGGAAGTCTCAATTACCTAACTACTACCAGAGCAGACATTTTGTTTATTGTTGGAATCCTCTCCAGGTTTATCAAAAAACTTTGTGAGGGACATTGGTTTGTTGTAAAAAGAGTTCTAAAGTACTTGAAGGGAACACAAGACTTTGGAATCAAGTATACACACGTAGGTAACTTCAACTTGATTGGATACTCTGATTCAGATTTTGATGGAGACAAAGAAACTGGGGTATATACTTTGGGTTATGCTATGACTCTTGGATCAGGAGTTGTCTCCTGGAGATCACATAAACAATTAATTCTAGTAGTTTCCACAACAGAGGCAGAATATGTGGTAGCAGCTCATGCAACAAAAGAAATTGTGTGGCTCAGGAAAATTCTTGAAGATTTGTAGGTAAAATAAGTACAATCGACTCCACTCATGATTGACAATACCTCGACAGTAAATTTGGCCAAGGACCCAAAGTTCCATGATCGAATGAAGAACATCAATACTAAATATCATCTGATTCGAAATCATGTTGAGGCCAAAACAGTCCATCTCCACCATTGTTCCACTAATGAGAAAATTGCAAACCTCTTCACCAAAGCGCTTGGAAGAGAAAAGCTTAAAATATTCATAATGATGCTTGGACTCACCAACATCCCTTTAGATTAACTGGGGGGGGAATGTTGACACCTAATCATCAAGATTGGGTGAACAACTACAATTTATGTAAATAAATAATCTAAAAGATGAAGGGTCACCGAGAGATGAAATGAACAGTCTCTCCCTCATGTATATCATAATGACCAACCTGAATGAATATCATGATTTGTTTTGAGGAGTTACCTCCTGGCCTGAAAGTAATAATAGAAGTAGGATGTTACAGTGAGTTGGGATATCACAAGAGTATGTTGCCATAGAAAGATCACATCATTACAGAAGGAAGTGTTATAGGAATCTCACATCATCATATAAAAAAGTGCTACAGGAAGTTTGCATCATCATAGAGATAAACTACCTCAAAAGCTTGCATTTCACAAAAGTACAGTGCCTCAAATAACTTGTCTTTTTATAGGAGTATTGTGCCTCCTTCATAGTAGTATGTTGCCTCATACATCACCCTTTATTCTTACTTTGAAATATTGGATATACACCTCAGGAATATCATATATATGGCCCTCTAGAATCTCATTTTTTTGCCTCAGAAAGTTTTCTTTCTTGCCTCATAAAGGTGCCACAAAATATGTCCTTGATGGAGATGAATTGGCTATATTTATAGTTTTTTGTTCATTTGAAAATGCACATCTTTTGGGCGGGCCAACTTGATCCTTGAAGGGCTGAATTGAAAAATTGGAAGGACAAATGACACTACAAAAAATTCAAATTTTGCTTCTTCTAAAACGGTCGCGAAGAACATGCCCTTTTACATTTTCTTTTGAATAAAACAAAGCATGAAGAACATGCTATAAAATAGTAATAATTTTTTTCTTTTGTTTTTACATAAATTACATATAGATACAGGTACAATAACAATTATGAATACTAACCCTAGATACAATTTCAACAATCCCTCTTATCTAGGGAGGTATTCATAGTGACTCATGCAGAGATTCTCAAGTTGAAGACTTCTATAAGAAAAGATCCAAATTAATAAGTATCAATGATGATAACATCATCATAACCAACATTTCTATGATTAACAACGAAGATCTATCTCTCCAGGAGATCATAGCACAATGTTAGGAGGCATTCAATAGGAAACCACACCATGTCTCTGAAGCACATACTTCACCTAGGTTCACCGAAGCATGTCCTCAACATGACCATTTTCTCCTAATCCCAAGGAAATGTCAACCCATTGGACCATTCTTTAACCAAGTCCATGTAATTGATGTAGGGTGTTAATCCTCACTATCCATTAAACGTGACTCAAGAATGTCTGCCCAAGATGCCTATCCAATGATCAATCCACCATTCTCACTATCTGTGTTCATGTGCTAGAATTACGACTATTAGTCCTGGCCATAGTACATGACACATGGAGAACAAGATGTCCATCATCACTCCCTATTAGTCTAGGAGGAGTAATCCACAAGCTGAAGCTTGTCTAGAAAGTATTGATACTTCCCTTGAATCAAATACCTGTTCACATGTGGATATTTTTTGTAGCTTCTTGACTCTTATGTGCACCATACTTCTCAATTCATAAAGTGCTTCAACCTTCCATGAAAAATTCGGTGGTATTTTAATCTTCAAACATCTTATTAGTATCAATATAAAATCCAACATGCCATCATATTTTTTATGCCAATTTTCCTACACAAACTATCATATCTTCCTTCTTTTCTCATAATCAACATTGCCATCTCAACAATAAAATAAAATATATTAGAAGATCAATCAACTTTCATTGTCCATATTCTAGGAGGATATTGATCATATGCTTTTTCCTTGACTGGGTTTCTACCAAATCTCAAGTAGTAGTGTATCAATCCAAGATCCTTTGTGTCAAGTTCTTCTTTCTTCTCCCTCCGAAGCTCCTTTTATATTTAAATCAATCCCACAATATAAGGTCATTTATTCATGAGTTCCTCTTTTGATATCCTTCCAAAATGTAGAGTAATCCTTTCAAATGAAGTGGATGTATTATCAATAACTACTTCTTTTTACTTGGAAAATCTTGATTTCATGTTGCATGCTAATTTTAGAATTATTTAATGAATACATCCTTCAAACTACCTACTTCTCTTATATTCAAGAAAATCCTCATGCTTTGCTTCATTACAATATTTATTCCATCTGTTGAAAATTCTTTAGCAATTCTAGCAATTAACTTTGCAATCCTCACTAGGAGGCCATGGAAAAACAAACATGATTAAGAAAATTATATATAGACAGGATAATGTTCAAATGTAAATGCAAAAATAGCAATAGTAATAAAAAAATAATGGTTTATAAAATACTTGTCTCTTGAGAAAATTTATTTCCCTCTTAATTTATGGATTTTTTTAGCTCCATCTTGCATCCATCTTGTAAGATAGCATCATCCACATCATCATTTGTAGGCTATGGTTTCTTCTTCTTTTAGCATAAACAACCATTCTTGGGGTTCCCTAGAGTTTTTTCTCGCTCAAAGCCTTGCTAGAGTTAATAAATTAATTGTACCTTGATAAGATTCCTTCAATATCTTTTCAAATTTCTAGGGTTTTATAAACCCTATACTTCCAATCTGGATGTTCTATTTCATGCCCAAATGCCAAAATCGGTGAATCTTGAAAATTTTGTCCTTGATACGAATCAACATTTCTTCGAACTACTTACTTCGAAAAGATAAGTTAACTTCTTGCAATGAAACTAGGATGTCATACATATGTTTAGACTTCTCGTGAAAAATAAGGCTCACATAGCTACTAATTTTAGCTAAGATATTTGATCTATCACAGGGAATTGACCCCTTCTTACATAGGGATCATAATCATGTACATAGATCATCAAAAGTAGTTTTGGTTTCAAATGCTTCTTCCCTTTAGGCTTAAATTCAAACCATGCCATATATTTGAAACCATGCTGAAATTTGTTTGCAAAAAATAATTTATGGTCATGATAATTACTCGTGACTAATACACATGTTTCCTTATAGTATTTACTTTATGTCATCAGGAAATTATACATTATTAATTTATCCATTAAATAGATATCATAGTGCACATGAGACACCAAAAATTAGGCCAAATGCTAGGGGAAAACCCAACAATCCTTTCCATATAGATTCTTCATCAACAAAAGAAATCCAAGTCAAACTAACGAGTGACCAAGCACCAAGTAAGTCCTCCAAAATCCACCCTGTTTTCCTCCACAAGGTAATTAACTAATCATAAAAGTATAGTATCGCAATGCACTTAGATACCATAGGAGTATGCTAGCACATAAACCTTACATTATTACAAAAGGAAGTGTTACAGGAAGTTCACATCATCAAAGAACAAAGTTTATAGGAATTTTTCATCATCTCAATAATAAATTTCCTCAAAAGCTTACATTTCATAGAAGTATAATGCCTCAAATAACTTGCCTTTTTATAGAAGTATAATGCCTCTTTCAAAGTAGTGTTTTTCCTCATATATCACCCTATATTATGCGTATGAAATCTCATATATATGCCTCAGGAATATCTAATATATGTGCCTCAACAACCTCATTCTTGTGCCTCAGAAATCTCGCTCTCATTGTTGGAAATGACCTCACTACTTCGGGGGGGTGAATCAATAGTGACAATGTTTATTGAATTTTAAATATTTTTCCACTTACTGAATCACAACATACATTAACCCATTAGTAGATTAGATCACATAAATATATATATGAGATCCATAAAAATAACCAAATAAACATTCACAAGGGGACACAAGATATTTCTAGTGAAAAATCCCCTCTGGGTCAAAAACCACTCTTCTTGTTGTTGCACTGCTCAATAATTTCATTATTCGTCAAGAAATTAAATCACAAATAATATAAAAATTGCTACTATTAGTTTTGAACTTTTATATTCATCTCACGACTCTAAAGACATGCATATGCTCTGCTGGAAGCCACCACAACCAATGAGCCTTGCCCAACTCCCATTGGAATGATGGAGAAATATGTTCTCTCTACTAAATTTGTTAGAGCTCCCACTCCAATATTCTATGTGACCCTCATTTCATTAATATGTCATACTAGTGCCAATATTAATTTCTCAACTAGAACTACACCACTTCTTTCTTTATTAGTTCAAAATCTACAAAACAACATGTAAATCATACCCAATCACTACACAAACCCATAAGTAAAAATATGTTGCATACACAAATGATAATCTGACGAAAACACTGAAAGAAATAATATAATAAATTATTTACTGTCATTCCTTAATCCATCTCATTATTGTTGCATAACATTTTGGTTGAACCATGCTTCTGTTGTGATTGACTAATTCTATGAATTATTGTATATTTTCTGCAAAATTCCCTTCACAACATGCACACACTACTCTTCTCTCACACACACACTCTTTACTTACTCAAACATCACTACTCAAGAGAAAGAACCATCAAAACTCAACAAGATACACCCATATACATCTAGGAATCCAAACACATAAGCTTGAAGAAATACCATGTGCAAATACTAGGGTAATACCAAAACCAAGTGTAAATACAATGCAAGCTAAAATACCACGCACATATACCATGGTAATACCAATGCCAAGGGAACCTATACCATGGTAATACCAATACTAAGAGAACCTGTACCATGGTAATACCAATACCAAGGTCAACTATACAACTATCAAAGAAACCAGCCAAAATACCATGTGCGAATACCATGGTAATACCAATACCAAGGGAACCTGTAGCATGGTAATACCAATACCTAGAGAACCTATACAATGGTAATAACAATACCAAGGGAACCTAGTAATACCAATAACATGATAATACCAATACTATGGGCACTTGTACAACTGTCAAAGTAACCATCTACACAACCATATGCACATAAGATACCTGCAACCAATCGTAGTCAATAATACCTGCATCCAATCAAGAATATACAAACAATTGCAACTCATGCTACTAGCAAGATACAAGGTTGACATCAATGCTAACTAATAACACTACATTCAATAACTGCATCATAACATCAATGCCAACATTCATGCCTCATAAAGGTGCTATGAAATATGTCCTTGATAGAGACGAATTAGCTATATTTATAGTTGTTTGTTCTTGCAAAGAGGCGTGTCTTTTGCGTAGGTTGACTTGATCCTTGGAGGGTCGACTTCGAAAATTGGAGGGACAAATGAAACTATCAAAAATTCAAATTTTACTTCATTTACAGGGGTCATGAAGCACATTCCATTTTACATTTTCTTTTGACCAAAACAAAGCATGAAGAAAATGCTATAAAATAATAATACATTTTCTTCTTTTATTTTTGCATAAAATACATATTAATACAAGTACAATGACAATTATGAAAATCGCCCCTAGTTTCAATTTCAACATTTCAATGAATAATAAGACTTTAAATATTTAAAATATATACTCTAGTAATTATATTTCAATATCATATATTATGTTTATTTATTTGTATACAGATGAAAGGAAACACTCATTTTAATTTTGTATCCATCCATTCGTATAAAATTTATAAGGTTTTTCAAAGTACCTGTGAAGCTAACAATAAATAATTTTTTTTTTTTTTTTTTTTTTTTTTTTGTCGTGAAGCCTCTTTCAATAAAACCACTTTTTTTAAAAGCATCCTATTGACCTTGACCTTTTTCAAAAGTGATTCACAACCACTATGATGTTGGCATCACCTTTTGTAAGGATAATTAAACCTCTAGGAAAATTTGTTGAAACGAAGTCTAATGAATATTTTGAAAGAACAATTATGGTCTCTATTTTAAGTTTAATGAATATTTTGAAAGAACAATTGTGGTGTCTATTTTAATGAGGTCATTTTCTTGTAAGTCTTTATCATGAATATCTATACTGAAATGAGTTACAACTACTATGAGGTTTTCATCGCTTTTTATAAAAATCATCAATCTTTTGGAAAAATCTATTTTATTACACTCTCATTAAATACTTAAAACTATAGTGGAATGCTTTTGATCAGCTTTTCATTCCCTAACTATAGAATTCTCACTAGTAAAAACAGTTTCTCAAATCACTAGTTGTCATCTCTACTCTAAAATTTCTTAATATTATAGAATGGTGTGCCTTGAGTTATAGTTGATGTGTAAGATCATTATGAGGAACATGAAGAATGTTGTGTCTTGAGCAATAGTTAAGTGTGTGAAATTTTTGGAGGATTATGAATATTGTTGCTTTTAGATTATTTTATCTTTACTAAATAGTTATACAACACTTCATCTTGTAAAGTCATTGATTGGAGAGAATATTTGTTAATACTAATAGGTTTACTCCAAGAAAAATCCCCAATTAAACCTCAAGTTGTTTGAAGCTAAGAAATCATGTAGATTTTGGCTCTACTTCTATGAGATTATGTTTATACAAATGTTTAAAATTCATATATATATATATCGCAATTTAAAATCTTAACTAATATTCAATAAGAATTAAAAAAATAAAACATGAAACCACATACATATTATATTGTAGATATCAATTTCATATCGAGATATAAACAACGATTCAAATTAAAACAATACAAATGGTGGCAATAATGCCACCCAATAATCCAAGAAAATAAAAATATTCTTATAAAAGCCCAATGCTAAGCTAATAAATCAATATCACTATAGGTTGACATGAACATGTGGAAAAAGTAGGGGAAGAATATTCTTCAGTTATAAAACAATTCCATATGTCCAAAATCCCTTTCTATTCCTTTGCAATTACATTTATAGTAATAGTTTTATCTTCGCTTTGGAATAATTGTTGCTTAATATCTCTTAATTATTAATGTGAAATAGAAAAGTAGAAAAAATTTAAATTAAAAAATTTATATATTTTTCAAGTCTTTTTTCAAACATAAGTATCATAAGTATGTGGTTATTTAAGTAGCTTAAATCCAATTTCATCAATGATAATTTTATAGGAAATTTGGTTCATCTTATTTAAAGTGTTCAAGAAATAATTAATATTAAAATTTTACTTTAAAGGAACTAAAATTAATTATTTCATTTTTTCTTACGTACGACTAAGTTTTTATTTAACGACCAGCTGTTACAATTTGATGTTGTCTTTTAAAGACAAATTTACTTAGTCAGATTCTCTTAATGAAGCAAGAATTAACTTTCATCTTATTATCTCAACTACTTTCCATAACTATTAGCACTCATTAAATGTGTCATCTGCATCATTTCCATATTTTGTGCAAACACATTTTTAATTATTAACATGAAAACCCATCAATTTGTTTCTAATCTTTGGAAGTTATCAAGAGGCATTAATATATTCTTCCTACCATTGTTTAATTAATTTGAAGTGCAATTGTACAACATGTTGTTTTGTCTTCTGTTATTTTACACTTTTGAACTTAAAAATGGCCAACATGAGCATGATTGTGAATAATTTGAATGAAGATACCTATTGCATACTTTTAATAGATTTCTCAACTCTAAAACACAAATCTCACCCTACTTATTCCCCAAATTCCTTTGAGGCCATATAGGCTATCCATGTAGTGTCAACTAAATATAATTTTCTTATTTGTATAACTTTTGACATCTTTGAATTAGCTTCAAAGGGGTGCATTAGAATTCAATTTATCAATTATGCATGCATGCTAATGAATGATTGGAAATTATTTTGTTTGCATGTATTGTTACATTAATATCCAATATAATATATGAATTTGATAGATTTTCATCCTTTATCACGTGGTGGAAATGATAGGACTAAATGAAATAGCTAGTTCTCTAATACCACGAATCAGGGAAATAGGGCACTTGGATCATCTCCTCTAGCTTCCCCTACATTAAACATAGAGAAATCCCAAAGATTTTCACATGCCTCTACTAGGTTACAACTTATAAGGAAAATAGCTAGTTCTCTAATACCACGAATCAGGGAAATAGGGCACTTGGATCATCTCCTCTAGCTTCCCCTACATTAAACATAGAGAAATCCCAAAGAGTTTCACATGCCTCTACTAGGTTACAACTTATAAGGAAAGAAAATATTAATTAGATATATAATATTATATATATAGATATATATATAGTGATAGATATAGATAGATAGATAGAAGTTAATGTTGTGTAAGTGGTTGGACCATGATCTCTTTGAGTGAGAAAACAATCGTTTGTCTTAGCTCCTAGCTAGTAAGTGAGTATGATGTGTTCAGATATCCTTCTACACATTTAAGAAACCAATCTCATGAATGGTGAGGAGTTGAAATATGTGGGATAAATATAAAATAGGCAATTACTTTAATAACTAGGTGAATCAAAGAATTAAATAAATCCCAACTGCTACAAATAATACCCCACCAATATTGAAAATTCTATCGCTTGTCACATCTAATGATTATTAAAGCATGTATCAAAATAAAAATTAGGATGAGGAAAGGAAGTGCAACTAATGAAAAAATAATGGATTCAAATGTCTTTTCCAAGGCTATCATGATGCTAACTAGTAGTGGAGCAAGGACTATGATGCTATGTGACCCTCCCAAGGCTATGGACAATCATTGGAAATGTAGGAACATCTCACGAAAAATGCATCTATAATTGGTGAAAATATTTGTATCTCAAATCTATTAGGGCATATGATGGAAAATGAATCCTATATCATTGATGCAATATTTAGAGAAATAAAATTCATTATTTAATAAACTTGACATAATAGATAAGCCTTGTTGATTAACATGTACGTATCATTTCTAATGCCTCTCTAGGAAAGATTTACTAAGACCAAATATGCATTGATTTTAGGATGTTTGTGGAAAACAAAAGTATGATAATGCATGGACTTCATGCTTATGATCCAACAATACTTAGTGGATATGCAAGTGTTTACCCATTTTTTCATCATTTGTTGTGCCCTCAACAATCCCATGTACAACCCTTAACAACTCCTCAAGTTTTGAAAAACATGGGGTACACTCTTCCTTCAATTTCTTTGATGTTTGGTCTTCTATTGGTTTCCATCACAAGGTGAATTTCAATTCAATGATCATAATTGAGGTTTCGATTACTTAAACAATTGCATAGTCGATTTTCTTTTTATTTGATCCTTGTTAATTTTTTAAAAATTTTCTTATCCTTAGGTAAATTAATTTTTATCATTGGATGAAATGGGAAAATAATAAACCCTTTTTATTTCCTTTTTTGTTTCATAAGTTAAAAATGGAGTGTTTATATTCATAGTTATAAAATAGTTTAAACGTTTGGCTTATTTCAAGACAAGTCGGATTCCTCGAGCAACCCCTCCTCAAAACTTTCATTAATTTTGGAAGTGGCCAAATTATTAAATCAAGCCTAATTTTAAAATATAAACCCTTATATTCTTAAAAAAAACTTATTTCTAAATCAAGCTCGATCCATGGATCGTACCTCCTCCTAAACAATCCTTAAGTTGTTAATCTAAATCTCCAAAGCATCCAATTGGGTATAACACTTTCATAGATAACATCGACATACATGTTGTTCGCATTATGATACAGGTGTTGTCCTTGATGGCAACTCACTCAGAGGTATGATACAGGTGTTGTCCTTGGTGGCAACCCAATCAGAGGATAGATCTTAGTACAACAGGTCAAGAGAGAGATATACGCAGGTTAGCCTTGATGAAAGTGTATATACACGTGGGTGAGAAGAACAAAAGGTGCGTATACGTACACACGCAGGTTCACAAAAGGAAAGGCGCGTACATGTTGGAAAAATATGTTTTGGTCCGTGGTATTTGGTCCATGGTATTTTGGTATTGGTTCGAAATGTTGACCCCGGGTATTGGGTCCAAGGTATTGTTTCTACATGGTTTTGCACCATGGTATTGAGAGAAGCATAAACCTATATAAGGAGAAGATCATTAGGCCAAGGGGGTAAGAGTGTGTGTGACTATCGGATGAAGAGTGAGATCTAGTATATTGGTTATGGGTTTGAAATGCTTGGCTTGATCTGAATCAAGGAGGCTCCTATGTGGTTGATAAAGGTTGATGTTTCGGGATCTTGAAGACTAAAATGTATTATCATTATATGGTATGATCATGAGTAGATCTAAGTACTGACACATGTTTTAGCCTTTATATCTTATTTTCTAGGTATATCTAAAGTTGGAAATTGCAGCAAAGGTATAAGTAATTATCTTTAGATCTGTACGCGGGCTCTCTCTGGTGAAAGAGTGTATACATGTCGGTTTGACACAGTCAAGTAGCTTATACATTATGAGATTTGATGTTTCAGGTTGCTGTTAGTTCTAGTGATTGTTGCAGAGTTCTGGGCTCTGGTATGTGTTCTGGTAACTATGTTTTGATGACAGGGTTTCAGTGATTCAGTATTGGGTGATTCAGATATTGATGATGCAGGTATAGTTGATGATTGTATTACAGTGGTGATTATTTTGTATTTATGGATCCAGTCTGAAATTTATGAAATGTGGTCCCTGAAAGAAAGAGAAGGTTGCAGCCTTCTGTAGGTCAGTACCTGCGTACTATTACATCAGCTAGTACAAGAGCTAAGGGAGTTATAGCTCTCTTCCAAGAGAAACTGGAGAATGAGAGAAGGTTGTAGCCTTTTTCAGGTACCAGCTTGTGAACTGGTATAATACTACACTAGTACAGAATCATTGTAAAAAGAAGTTTCTAATTAAAAGAAGATAGAGACAAATTGCAGCTCGTGGTTTTAACCCACATTGGGTTTCCACCTTATATCATGGTGTTCATGTGTGCTTCTTGTGTGTGATGATCTGTTCTGTTTTACTTCTCCTATATACTATTCATATGGCTAATAATGTTCTGATGCACTCATTAAGGATCAACTAACTGAATCATAAGTTTACTAGATATACGCTTGTTTCACTACACACAGTTGTGTATACACGCGATTTTCCTTAATTGAAGTAGCGTATATGAATCCTAATATTGAAATGAAAAAGTTATATTGATTTGATAATACTGATTCAACCCCCACTCTCAATATTATTTCCAACAATTGGTGTCATAGAAGGTCCTTCAGAAGAAGGTTGATCGCTTGAAGGAAGATCTATCATCATGAACAACTACAAAAGAGAGGCATCCATCAGGCCACCAATCTTTGATGGGAGCAACTTTGTCTACTAGAAGATGAGAACCACATCATATCTAAAATCGCTTGGAATGGATGTTTGGGGAATCGTGGAAGGAGGATACACATATCCATCAACAATTCCTACAGATAGAGTAGAGAGAAAGCAATATGAACTCAATGCCAAAGCGGTTACTATCTTATTGGGAAGTTTGTCACAATCAAAATTTGTCAAGGTTATGCAGTTCACATCAGCCAAAGAAATCTAGGACAAAATCATTGTAAGCTATGAAGGAGATGAACAGGTAAAATGAGCAAAGCTTCAAACTCTCAGAATACGGTATGAAAATCTTAAGATGCATAGTAATGAAAGCATAGCTAATTACTTCCTACGTATAGATGAGATTGTCAATTGTAAGATGAATTTTGGTGAAGAATTTAAGGAAGTTGTCTTAGTTGAAAAGGTTTTAAGATCCCTGTCTGCTAAATTTGATTCCAAAGTTTCTGCCATAGAAGAAAAGGAGGTTCTGCAGAAAATCACTATGACGCAGCTTCACAGAATCTTAACTGATTTTGAGATGAGAAAAGGAGGACCATCAAATAAGAGAGAAGCCGCATTCTAAGTGTCAGCAAATGAATCAGGATACGTTTCAGAAGAATAAGATGAGGCAAATTTTGTCAAGAATCTTGAATGGGGATCTGGAAGGTTCAAAGGTAAGCTACCTTTCAAATGCTTTTCATGTGGTAGAGTTGGTCACTACGCTGCTAGATGCCCTCATAACAAAGGAAAGATGTCTGAAGAAGGTAACAGAAGTTATTATACCCACGATAAAAGTAACGACTCTTCCAATAGTGATAAAGACATTAGACTTCTCATGGCATATGAAAATAAGGACATACAACCAGAAGAAGTTACCAGATTAAAAGAACAATTCACGTCAGTAACCAGAGTAAGGGAGCAATTGCAGGATATAGTAAAATATCAAAGCATAACAATTCAGAGACTTGAATCGAAGATCCTCTCTCTAAAAGAAGATATTAAATAATCAAAGAAGCAGAATTAAGAAGCTCTTGAAGAAAAAGAACATGAAGTGATCGAATTAAGGAAAGAAGTGGAAGAAGGAAGAAAAGATGAAGAAAACATAAGGAAGCAGTATCTGGAAAAGGAAGAACAACATCAGGTTCAGGTAAATATTTTAAAAAGTAAGAAGAAAAGAATAAACTGTTACGATTTCAAGATAGTACTAATATTTTGGATGACATTCTTGGTATTCAAAGATCCCCTACTATCAAAACTGGTCTTGGCTTTTATGAATCTATTGAAGGTGAATCCAGCTCACAAGGTAAGGCAAGGAACTCTAATGAGAATTCTAAAATGCTCAAGAAGGAGATGAGAGGACAACGTCATCAACAGCCAAGGAAAGAAATTCCTCAAAGAAAATCCTTTACTCCTAACTATGGAAGTGATAGATGATTATTTCCTCCATTGAATAATGTTGAATCATATGTATGTCATAATCTTGGACATATTGCAGCCAGATGCAGAAGTAGAATGGTTCAAGACTGTCACACAAGATCATCACATTCTAGGTACTTCAAAGGATATTGTTTTTCTTGGAATATGTTTTGCCACAAAGCAATTGATTGAAATAGAAGGAACATGAAAAATGTAAGATGTTATGCATGTAACAAGTTTGGACATAAAGAAAGGGAATGCAGGAGCAAAATCAAACTCCAAAGCGAGAGGATTATACATCATCACAATTCTAGGTATTGAAGAAGACAAAATTAGAGACAGAAAGATGTGACATAACTTAGTTAGCTGACATAATAGACATAGGGAAACTAAAAGTGTAGACCTTCAGTATTCCATCTTGCATACGATGTTATAATAAATGTAAGTCATGCATATACGCGAATCATGGGTTGCATAGTCGCGTATATGGATTTCTGAAGAAAAGCAGTAGAACAGACTCAGGAAAGGGTTCGGTCGTAGTATATGATGGTTGGCACAGGCTCAGGGGGAGCATATGCTTTGAATAATGCATTTTTGGCATTATGGTTAGACATCCTTGGTGATTATTCTTATTGACACATCTTACTATTGATTGTTGATTGACCAAGAGAATGGATTGCAGGTTATGATGCTTATGGTGTAGATCATATGGTGTATGATAGTTGCTAATAACTATCATGGTCATGTTTAGATCCTTGGTCTTTGTGAGTTCATATGATGTATTTTGTTACCCCACTATGCATGGGATGGATGATGTAATGGTTCTTGTTGTTGAGTCATGTATAAACATTTGGTATATCCCCACTTGGTTGGGTGGATGAGTCTAAAAATGGTGTATTCCCACTTGATTTGGAGATTGATGTATAGATTCATGTTATTATTTTGCAGAACTTGCATGTGCTAAGGGGGAGCATGGACGGATTGGTACATCCTGCAATATACAAAGGGGGAGCTCAATCAGAGATTTCAGCAGGTACACAAGGGGAGTATGGAGAGCAGAGGGAAAGAACTTCTTGGTCTGCCCTTTTCCCTGGATGTCAAAGGGGGAGAGTGACTTGGTGTGGTGGTTTCCATCAAGTCCAAAGGGGGAGATTTTTGACATTATGATACAGGTTTTGTCCTTGATGGCAACTCGTTCAGAGGTATGATACAGGTGTTGTCCTTCGTGGTAACTCAATCAGAAGACAGATCTTAGTACAGGAGGTCAAGAGAGAGATATATGAAGGTTAACCTTGATGAAAGTGCATATACACATGGGTGAGAAGAAAAAAAGGCGCGTATACGTACACACGCAAGTTCACAAAAGGAAAGGCGTGTACATGTTAGAAAACAAAGTTTTGGTCCGTGGTATTTGGTCCATGGTATTTTGGTATTGGTCTGTGTTATTTGGTCCGAAATGTTGACCCTAGGTATTGGGTCCAAGGTATTGGTTCTACATGGTTTTGGACCATGGTACTGAGAGAAGCCTAAACCTATATAAGGAGAAGATCATTAGGCCAAGGGGGTAAGGGTGTGCGTGACTATCGGATGAAGAGTGAGATCTAGTATACTAGTTATGGGTTTGAAATGCTTGGCTTGATCTAAATCAACGAGGCTCCTATGCGGTTGATAAAGGTTGATGGTCCGGGATCTTGAAGACTAAAATGTATTATCATTATATGGTATGATCATGAGTAGATCTGAGTACTGACGCATGTTTTATCCTTTATATCTTATTGTTTGGGTATATCTAAATTTGGAAATTGTAGCGAAGGTATAAGTAATTATCTTTAGATTTGTACGTGGGTTCTATCTGGTGAAAGAGCGTATACACGCCGGTTTGACACAGTGAAGTAGCATATACATTTTGAGATTTGATGTTTGAGGTTGTTGTTGGTTCTAGTGATTGTTGCAGAGTTCTAGGCTCTGGTATGTGTTCTGGTAACTATTTTTTGATGACAGGGTTTCAATGATTCAGTATTGGGTGATTCAGAGATTGATGATGTAGGTATAGTTGATGATTGTATTATAGTGGTGATTATTTTGTATTTATGGATCCAGTCTGAGAAGTTATGAAATGTGGTCCATGAAAGAAACAGAAGGTTGCAGCCTTCTGTAGGTCAGTACCTACGTACTAGTACATCAGCCAGTACAAGAGCTAAGGAGGTTTTAGCTCCCTTCCAAGAGAAGCTGGAGAACGAGAGAAGGTTGTAGCCTTCTATAGGTAGTAAGTTGTGTATTGGTATAAGACTGCACCAGTACAGAATCATTGTAAAAAGAAGTTTCTAATTAAAAGAAGATAGAGACAAACTGCAACAGGTGGTTTTCACCCACATTGGGTTTCCACCTTATATCATGGTGTTCATATGTGCTTCTTGTGTGTGATGATTTGTTCTGTTTTACTGGTCTCGTTTACTGCTCATATGACTAATAATGTTCTGATGCACTCATTAAGGATCAACTAACTGAATCATAAGTTTACTAGATATATGCTTGGTGCACTACACACAGTTGCGTATACACGCGATTTTCCTTAATTGAAGTAGCGTATATGAATATTAATATTGAAATGAAAAAGTTATATTGATTTGATAATACTGATTCACCCCCCCCCGCTCTCAGTATTATTTCCAACAAATGTAAATAAAAAAATTTAGCTCCCCTATATTTAGCACACTATTTATGGAAAAATTAGAAAATTAGCTTCCAATTTTTGGTTTTATAAAAAAAATTTAACCTTCAATATATCTCAAAAGTTATGAAAGCATTTTCAGTGAAACCTTTTGAGATTATTTCAAAGTGTAAATTATTAAAGGTCTTAGAAGTTTTTGGGGTCATATACTTGAAGAAGCTTTTGAGGAAGTTTTGGAATTGTACATAGAAATATGAAGAAGAAAAATTGTAGAGAAACAACATGCAATTTTATCACATAAAGAGGTGTGCATAGAATTGGCATAGAAAGGAGTAGCACATGAAAGAAAATGAGTTGGAACGGTTAAGTTTGGTTGCATCTACAAACCTATTTTGATTTGGTTGATATTAGCAAGAATATTGTGTCTTCCCATGTTATTTCCCATTGTAATTTTTTCCTATAGTATTTCCCATGGTAGGAAAGTCTTTGCAACTATGTATAAATCAGAAGAAACCGAAGGGATTCATATTGTTTTATTGGTTAAACAATTCTCCATGGGGTTAGATGATTAGTTGGTAGTTATTTGGTGTTTGTGAAGTTGAGTAATTATGGTTGGCTTCTATAACTTCTTAATGTTATGATAAGGCTGGTGAGTCGAGATGGATTGACTTTGTAATGTGGCAATATTCCACTCAATGCTCCATTTTCTCAATAATGAAAGATGTATGAAGATTGTGTGTTACATTTTTTATGCGTGATAATATATTTTCATGTTGTACCCATTTTAAATAAAAATATATTTCTATTTGGTAATGTTTTAACAATTTTTTTGAATATGTGTAATCAAAGTTGGAATTCAAATTTAGGATGGGTGTTGTAGAATGCTTGCATGCATTGAATTCCAATTACCCTCACTACCACATAAACATGGTTGCTACAACCCCATAGGTGCCTCACCTGAGACTTCACCTATTTTACAGGTAATTCCAAAATGTTTGGTATCTAGTGGATTTTGTTGGTCAAGTTTTATACATTAACCTAGCTCGGATCACATGAAATCATGAACAAATGGTTCTATCCCGATATTGAGGTTCATGATTTGAAGGGGATATGGAATCCTAGCAAGGAGGAAATCAACCAATGGTATGAAGCAAAGTTATAGGAATTTATTGTGAGAGAGATCAAAATTCAACATATAAGTGTTAATACATGGTTGCAATGGTATGGTTTCACCAAGTTTTATGAGATATTATTTTCTAATTTTTGAGGATTATAAGCAAAGCCATGAGTGGATCCATAAATTCAAAGACCACACTAGAAATTGGCAAGCAGTTGAGCCTAGAAGGTGGAATCTAGATCTAGTTTGGAGATTATAGTTTGTGGATAGAAAAATTTTCCATGTAGTCATTTTTTGGTTTAAAAACGTTCTCAGATTATATATTAATGAAAATTTCAATTGAATGTATAGTCTCTTATAGTGTTGTTGAGAGAAATTTTTTGAAGGGTCCATGAAGAAAATACCTTCAAACATTACCTACTTTTGTCAATATTGTAACAATCCTAGTGAAAATTGTATGTAATAAAATTTAAAAAAAAGGCAAAATAATAGCCATGGTTGATGGGACACTTTTTCCAAGTTGAATGTTGGGAAAACTCCTAGTGATGGGGATCACTTGTGATTGATTAATTACTAAGGAAAGTGGCAAAGGAAATGGTTGTTGGCTTGAAGGGGTCTGACCCAAGTTCAGCATTGTTTAGCCAAACAGAACACCACACTACTAGCCCTTTCGACATCCTCCCAAGGAGCGCAAACCAAAGTCTCACTGAAATCTATATGAGGGGATGCTAGAACAAAGTTTCTGCACCCTTGAGATGGTTGTGACGTGGTTTGGTCTTGTCTATCCATGCCTTCGCACAGGTGACCTCACTCTAGGTCTTGTAAGACAATCCCTCTGTTCTGGCTTTCAATACCATCGCAAAAGTATACGATTGACCTTTGCATAGCTCTAACCTATAGATCAAGTATTTTGGCGTTGCTATAGCAGCGTGCCATGAAGATTCCTCAATTATCCTAAGTGATTTTTTTATCTTATCAAATACTTAAAGTTATCACTGCGTAAGGAGATATTCGTGATTGCTTTTAATTATTCAATGTAATTACATTCATTCATGCATCATATAAGCATAATAAAGGAGATTCATACATGAAATATCCAAACCCATCAACAAAACAAGTACATAGAAATTTGTTGAATTTAGGCTTTTGTGATCCATATCAGGTTTATGAGAGATGATGAACCACACTCGTGGGTTCAAAACATGTTGATAGATAAAATATGATGTGATTTTCACTTAAGACTCCTCATACATAGAAATTGTAGAATAGATCCTTTTATTAATATCTTCTAAGTATTACACACTCTATTCACCCTGTGAACACAACTACAGGGGTCCGTGCACTCAGTGATGGACTTCTACCCTAGGCCTCTATGCACTCAACTGCAGAGCCTCTACCTATGCTACAACCCAAGACATAGACTTCTTGCTCTAAAGCTATGACTCTCTTCCTTGTGTTTCTATTAACTAATTAGAGCTTATCTCTTTTTATACAATCCCATGGTCCGCGGACCATGGGTAGATCTCTTACAACTGACTTTACTTTTCAAAACTAAGGGCAGACTACCCTTTGTGACACATAATACCTTCGTGCTCCGCAACCACAAAATGCAGAGATTTTACAATAATATTACAAAAACTTAACTAAAACATGGGCTTTTAGCCCCAAAACTTCCCTTGGGGGATCCCTCTCCCAACAAGCCCCCAACACAAACATCATGACTTGCCCTAGAGTAAGTCGGCAGGTGTGGTGATCTTTGCGTGAAGTTGATCTAGCTCGAACCTAACGAATGAAACCTCAGCTACCCACTGAGCTGCTACATGCTTCGCATCTTTGACTGTCTTCTCAATTACTACCCCTGCATTGTCAACCTAAAGCTGTTGTTGCATCCCGCATAGAGTCACAAGATTGCCTTCAATATTTCATGTTATTCCATAAGCTTACTCCATCTAGGGCTGTAGTCGTGCCTTTAACATTGCTTCCTTGTGCAGCGCTACATCCACCTATTCCTTTAGCTGCTTGGCTTCCTGCAGCTTAGCTAACCTATGTGTCAGTGCAATAGTTCATGTTGTGCCCTTAACTTTGTCATAACACTGTTGGAGTTCACCCGCTTCCGTCTGGAGGCTCTGGATGTTTGGGTCCTCCTGCAAGCTGGTCAGGACCTCAAATGACTATTCAAACAACTGTGTTCAGTCTGCTACTCCACTTTCCACTATTGCAACTACTTTTGTGACAGGCCAACCACCATTCCTTGACCTTTGGTGGTGTTGAAGGCTGAGCCCTCAACTGGAGCTCTGTAATATGCAAGTTCAACTCCAACTATATTTGTGCCATCTCCATCCAAGTGTTGTGCACGCGTGTGGCCAATTTACGAATGCAGACCTTGACTAGATCCTCCTCTGGAATGGCTAATTCTGGGACCATTCTACAGGCCTCCTATACAACTTGTATGATCTTCTATCTTTGGTTGGTTGCCTCAGCCTCAATGGCGATGGTAGCATTCCTCTGTAATTCCATCTGCTCATTGTTTATTCTCTTCTCACTGATCACTTGGAGGGCGCGTTGCTCGCGGGCCCTCAACTCGACAATTACTGCATCCTACAAGGAGTGGAGTGCTTCACGTGGGAGCGTTGTTAGGTTCAATCCTATTCCCTTCAAGGCACTGACAGTGAGCCTGTTAGCCTCATTTTCCATTGTCAATGCTCCATCCAGCAACACTAGCACATTGGAAGCGTTCGTGCGCAGCATATCGAAACCCTTTGATGTGCTGATTTCTAAGCTAGTAGATGCCATACCAACTTGTGACTCGCGGTCCTGCAACTGCATACTCTAGATGGCCCCTATGATGATCTGCTACTGCTTTTGAAATTGCTGCAGGGCCTCCGCAGTGACATCTCTAACTATGTCACTAATGTCATATAAATATCCCTCCATTAGTGTGATGGGGTCCAACGAGGTCTTGGTCGCCTTGGACTTCTTTCTGGACCCTCCCTTTTTTGGCTCTCTCGAGCACTAAATATGGCCAAATCTCTCTTGAGGTTCCATGCCATGTTGCTCTGTGTCCTCTTTTTCAGTTTCAGGTGAAGGCGATCGTGCACCTTTGTTAGAGCCCCACTCTATGCCTCTAGTGTGTTTTACTATCCCCTTTCCTATATGCTCTGCCTTAGCCTTCTTAGTGGCCTCCTTCTTCCTCTTCTCGACCAGCTGTGACATCTTTAGCTTGGCCTCATTGTTCATATTTTGTGTGGTAGACTTGCTTCCACCAACAGCCAAGCCGATGGAGGTGTGCCACTCCACCAACCATTTATCCAACACCACACCAGTGGAAACATCTATGGATAGGTACGGCAAGTTGTACCACTTCTGTGTAGGGTCCTTCAACACCATGATTGAGATCCGATGGAAATCCACTTTGAATTCGACATAGCTTTGCATGTTAGCATATACTATTGGTGGAAATCATGGCTTGCAATTGATATCCATCCTGATATTCATTTCCATCAAGATCCAAAAGATGTTTATCACAAACGTGCTCTACATCCTTGGTCATCCACAACGAAGTTTATTTACTGCGCTGCTTCAGGAAGGTTCGGCGTGACCGGGGGGAATTGGCTTTCTTCTGGTATTTCCCACACTACAACCAAAATCGAGAGCAAGAGCCACAGGTAGTAGAATGTCTTGCTCTGCTCTTATGCTTCACAGAATTTCGGTAGGAACTCACTGTGAAGGTAGTCCGACGAGTTGATCTGATAATCACCCTATGAGTGACACCAATCCAAGATTTATTAAACAAAAGGTATTATATACTCATGTGCTAGTGTGTGTTCTGTGTTATTTAAGCAATGGATCGATGAGATTTCCAATACATAGACATTTAAATGGAAAGAAAACAAAGAAATACAACAAGCAAACACAAAGACACAAGCAATTTTAATGAGGACTTCACCCTATTCTCTAGGGCTACGTCTCTGGTCCAACTTTTAGTGGTGGCCTTGTTTTATTTTGTCTTTAAGTAGAGAATTACAATGCAGGGACTCGATGTGAGTTCCCTTGAAGCAAGTTTTGCTTGGCAGCGTGGTTCTTGGATTCCCCAAGCCACTGGAGTACACAGTCTCTTCTTCCCACTAGCTCTGTGACCTTTTGGCCTACAGTGGTAAGATCCCAATGTGGTGCTCAGCCCGGACAAATCCCTCTATGGGGTGGCTCGAATCTCTCAAGATCGGTGGTGCTCGATGCTGCCCCTCGTCATCTCGGCCCTTTGTCTCTTCTTGCTTTTCTCTTGCTTTACTACCTTCTTCTTTGTGTATTCTATCCTCCTCTTGGGATTCTGGTCTTTTTCCTTTGTCTCTCGGACTTGACTCCAACTTGACTATGTATTCTGTCTCTATTCATGGCTTTTAGCCATTTATTTCCATTCTTGTTCGGTTCCTCTTCCACCTCTGTCTATTCGCCTTCTACAGCTGTGCTTGGAGTTCCCTATTCAGGATCAGCTTGAATGCTCAGGGAGTGGCCACGTGTCCTCATCTGAACAGTGCCAACCTGTTTTTCGGTTCATTTCTTTAGTTACATCGTGGATGCATTCTTCCTCCACTGTCGCGGTCAAACGGTATCCAAATCAATTTAGAACGTGTCTTAATTCCCTGTCGATTCTACTTCCTCCATCAGGCGCAATCTTAGTTGTCTGATCTGGGATCCTCAAGATCCAACGTCATACGCACATCCCGCGCGGTTGACTTGCTCGAGCGATAACGTGCAATCAACGGTGGCTTTCTCTCACCTCCGCCACCACACATTGATCGTTAAGTGGGATCACTCTGCTCCCTCCAAAACCGTTTACCATTTGAGGGTGCCCCGATCAATACCACCGGTTTCCAGAGTGCAGGTCCCACCTTGTACGATTAACACTTTTCATTTCTTCGCCTGTGGTTCTTTAGTTCCCAACATGACTGAGTTCTTAAGGCTCCTCCATTTCGGTCTTGTTGGCCTGGCGATGCGTGATTAGCAAAAATCACCTCCTTTTCCCAATCCGGGGCTCCCAAGGGATACTTTGACCTCTTGCATAGTCTCCATGGGCCTCGGTCAGTGCACTTTTACCGTGTCCCTCATTTTTCCACGCTAGCTGCCATTGCCACTAGTTGAGGGTGTTTTTGATCACTGTTTTGGAATTTTATATATTCGTCCCGACCTGATATAGTCATGGTTCTTTGTCAGTCTTTAATGGACCCAATTTAGATCATGGCCTTCCCACTGAAAGACCTCTTGGACCACCGAAAGTTAGTTTTCTTCAAGCATCAACTAAGTGAGGAAATTACTGCCTCACTTGCCCACTCTCAATCCACTTCGCACTACTCAGCTTTGAACCTTTAAGCCCAATCCTGAGGTATTCCACTTGTCCATTGCACGTCATCCTTACCTTCCTGTCTAGCACTGTGTCTTCCCATAATTCATTAAGATATTCAGGTAGTAGGTCATCAATAGAAGGTAATTGACTCTGCTCTTCAGGGTCCTCAATCATTGAAGGTTCAAACAACCTCAAGCAATCTGCGTTCATCACTGAGTAGATGTGCATGTAAGCTGGTAGATCAAGGTGAAAATCATTTTCACCAGTCTTCTCAAGTATCCTAAAGGGTCCATACTTGATAGGTTTTAGCTTTTTACTTTCACCTTTCATCCTGTCATTGCTGATATACAGCCAGACTTGGTCTCAAACTTGAAAACTATGCTCCATCTGATGCTTATCATGCCTAGCCTTGTACTTGGCCTGGCTCTTTTCCAGTTGTTCCTGTACTGCCTTGTGGATCTCTTGGATCTGTTCAATGAACCTAGTTGCCTTGTCCACATCACCATGTCTATCAACCATGGTATCTTTACCAAAGACAAAATCCAAAGGAGACCTTGGTATGAAACAAAGACAGGTCTCAAAAGGAGATCTTTGTGTAGAAGAGTGTTTGGCTCTATTGCAAGCATGCTGCACATAACACAAGTGTTCATCCCAAAGCTTAGGGTGTTTGCTGCAACATCCTCTCAGTAACTAGATCACCGTCCTGTTAACTACTTCTGTCTGGCCATCTGTTTGTGGATGAAAAGTTGTGCTTTTCTTCAATTTGGTGTCCATTAGTTCCCACATACTTGACCAAAACTTCCCCACAAATCCAGTGTCTTGATCAGATACAATAGAAGTGGGTCATCCAAAATGAACACATACACGTTCAAAGAACAATTTTGCAGTTTGTTCAGCTGTAATCTATTTACTACAGGGTATCAAAAGACACATTTTGATGAACCTATCCACAACAACATATAGATAATCATGACCTTTCCTAGATTTAGGTAGTCCTCCAACAAAATCCATGGAAATGCTTTCCCAAGGGTGAGAAGGAACTGGCAATGGAGTGTACAAGCCTAGTTTTCTATTGTTGGGCTTGCTTTTAGCACACATAGCACATCCTTTTACATATCTAGAAATTGTCTCACTCATTCTTAGCAATAGCAGAACCTTTGCAATTGTGCAACTATTTTACTTACCACAAAGTGGCCTAATATCAGAGATGTGTGTGCTTCCCTAATTATCTTTACTCTCTCAATTTGTGGAATGCAGAGTTTCCCACAATGATATAAGAGTCGGTCCTTCATGTGATAGTCCAATTCTTCTATTCTTTTGCCTTGACTCAAAGTTGCATATACATCTTTAAAGTCGATATCCTAAGCATATTGTTATATGTAGCTTTCACGCAGCACAGAATTATGCTTAAGTATGGTAGATAACATGTCTGCAACCTTGTTATGTATTCCCTTTTTATATGTAATGTCTAAATGAAACTGTTGTAGAAAAACCATCCATTTGTAATGTCTTGGTTGCTGCAACTTAGTTTGGGAGTGTAGATATTGAAGTGGTTGATGATTAGTATGTATTACTATTTCCTTGCCTATTGAGTAATGTTTCCATTTTTTCACACTCTGAAATAGTGCATACAATTCTTTATCATATGTAGGATAGTTAACCACTACAGGATTAAAAGTCTCAAAATGATAACATATGGGTTTACTGTGATGTATCAACACTACTCCCATGGCATAGTCACTGGCATCAGTTTGGATCTCAAATGGTCTTTGTAGATCTAACAGTGCTAGTACTGGTGCTATACTAATCTTTTCTTTTAAGGTGTCGAAGGCTTTCTTCTATTTGCCTCCCCAATGAAACACCTTGATCAAAATTGTCAAGGCATGTAAGGAAGCTGCAATTGAGGAAAAAATTGAAATGAACTTCCTCCAATATTGTGCCACTCCTAGGAAGCTTCTCACTTCTGTAGCAGACTTGGGCTTAGGCCAGTTTACAATGACTGTCACTTTAGAGGGATCTATTTTCAATTCACCTCCCCCTACTATATGACCCAAATAATTTAGAAAGGTTTTGCCAAATTCACATTTGGAGAGTTTAACATAAAGTTTTTCTCTTTTCAAAACATCTAATGTCTGCTTAACATGCCTTAAATGTTCTTCCCACGTTTTACTAAAAATCATAATGTCATCCAGATACAAACAACAAAATCATCAAGAAAAGGTCAGAGTACGTCATTCATTAATCTCATGAAAGTAGCAGGGGCATTGGTCAAGCCAAAAGGCATAACCAGCCATTCATACAATCCCTGCTTTGTTTTGAAAGCAGTCTTCCATGCATCTTGCTCTTCAACTCTGACCTAATGGTATCCACTGTACAAATCCAGCTTGGTGAAATAAACAGCTTCCTTCAGTTGATCCGAAAGGTCATCTATGTGAGGAAGGGGATAATTATTTTTTATTGTTATCTTATTCAGTGCTTGATAGTCAATGCACATTCTCCACGAGCCATCTTTCTTTCTCACCAAAACGATTGGTGACCGACATAGTGATGTGCTAGACCTGATGAACCCTTTCCCAAGCAACTCCTGCACCTACTTCTTGATTTCAGCATTCTCTAAAGCAGACAACCTTTTATACATGTGGCTACAATGATTGTTTCATCTCCTGAGTATTTCCGAATAGTTGCAGCAGTCTTCTTCTTGCCCTCTGACTTTTTAGGTCTCAGCTCTGGATGCAGAATCCAACAATGCTCATCATCATGCCCATCCTTTTTACAATGTGTGTATGAATCTTTGCCTTTCTGTGCAGTGTTAGCCTTCCTTGCTTTCCACTTCTGATTTCTTTTCTCCTTTCTCTTGCTTATAGTGGGTTGGGATGGTCCCCCAACTTCTGGATTTCCATTCTTTCCTCTGGCTTCTAGATGAGTAGCTTGTATAGATACCTCATCTATACTAGTGGGATTAAACATGAGGATGGCATGCCTCATGTAGCTTTGTAGACCACCAATGTACTTCAAAAGAGTTTCTGGTGAGTCTAATGAGATACCCAACATTAGTGCTCTCTTTCTAAACTCTTTAGTATACCCTTGCACACTTTGCCCTTTCAACTGCCGAAGAGTTTGTGAACTCATAATGGCTTGTTGCATGTAGGCCAATGGATAGAACTGTTTTTTGATTGCAGCAACAAATTCAATCTAGATAGATATGGTCTTACCATGCTTCTTCATATCAGCTTGAGTTCTGCCTTCCCACCAAACCAAGGTAGTGCCTCCTAGGCATAGGGTTGCCAAGTGAATCTTACTCTTCTCCGAGTCTATGTTCTGTACCCTGCAATATAAATCAATTTGTCTAATTTAATTGTCCAACTTTCCAGCATTTAGCTCTCCATCATATATAGGAAAATCAAATTTAACATCTAGTTTAATCAAATATGCTTTCTTATTATGCACAGGTCTATTAGGAGGTGTAGGAAAGGTTTCTTCTTTCCCTCTCCCTTTTGAGTGGTCATGGGAATGAGATTCATCTTTTTATTTATCTTGTTTAGCACCTGATGAATCTTCATCCTTATTCTTTCTAAAGTCCCTATACATTTCTTCTACCATAGACTTTATAGCGAGGAAAATTTCTATGAATTGAGGATCTGGCCCTATAGAACCTTCCTGTGACATTGTCTTTTGAGAATATACTCTCCCAATTTCAGGGTTAGTTTCCACTAACTCTCCTTCTCCTAATTTGAGCTTTGATCTAGTGAGCATTCACAGCTAAACCAACACAATCTTGTCTAACCTTACAGCCTAGAGCTCTGATACCACTTGATCTGATAATCATCCTATGAGTGACACCAGTCAAAGATTTATTAAAGAAAAGGTATTACGGACTCATGTGTTGGTGTGTGTTCTGTGTTATTTAAGCAATGGATCAATCAGATTGCCAATACACAAACATTTAAATGGAAAGACAATAGAGAAATACACCAAGCAACCACAAAGACACAAGCAATTTTAATGAGAATTTCACCCTATTCTCCATGGCTATGTCTCCGGTCAAGCTTTCAGTGGTGGCCTTGTTTTATTGTGTCTTTAAGCAGAGAATTACAATGTAGGGACTCAATGTGAGTTCTCCTGAAGCAGGTTTTGCTTGGCAGGGTGGTTCTTGGATTCTCCAAGTCACTGGAGTACACAGTCTCTTCTTCCTACCAGCTCAGTGACCTTCTAGTCTACAGTGGTAAGAGCCCAACATGCTGCTCAGCCCAGACAAATCCCTCTATGTTGTGGCTCAAATCTCTCAAGCTCTGTGGTGCTCGATGCTTCCCTGGTTATCTCAGCCCTCTATCTCTTCCTACTTTTCTCTTGCTTTACTGCCTTCTTCTCTATGTATTCCATCCTCCTCTCGGGATTCTGGTCTTTTTCCTTCATCTCTCGGACTTCACTCTAACTTGACTGTGTATTCTGTTTCTATTCATGGCTTTTAGCCATTTTTTTCCATGCCTGTTTGGTTCCTCTTTTCCCTCTGTCGATTCGCCTTCTGAAGCTGCGCTTGGAGTTCCCTGTTTAGTGTGAGCATGAACGCTTAGGGAGTGGCCACGTGTCCTCATTTGAATAGCGCCAACCTGCTCATTGGTTTATTTCTTTAGTTATGTCGTGGATGCATTCTTCCTCCACCGTCGCGGTCAAATGGATTCCAAATCCCTTTAAAATGTAGCTTAATTCCCTGTCGATTCCGCTTCCTCCATCGGGCACAATCTCAATCATTCGATCTGGGCTCCTCCAAATCCAAAGTCATACGCATGTCCTGCACGGTTGAATTTCTTGACTGATAACACATGATCAATGATGGTTTTCTCTCGCCTCTACCGCCACATGTTGATCATTAAGTGGGATCTCTCCGCGCTCTCCAAAACCATTTACCGTTTGAGGGCGCCTCGATCAATACTGCCGGTTTCTAGAGCACTGGTCCCGCCTTGTATGATTAGCACTTTTTGTTTCTTCGCAGGTGGTTCTCTAGCTCCCAACGCGACCGAGTGCTTAAGGCTCCTCCATTTTGGCCCTGTTCACCCAGCGATGTGCAATTCGTGCCTCAAAATTCACCTCCTTTTCCCGATCCACGGCTCAGAGGGGCTACTTTGACCTCTTGCATAGTCTCCATGGGCCTCGGTCAGTGCGCTTTGACCAAGGTCCTCATCCTTCCACGCTGCCTGCCATTGCCACTAGTTCAGGGTGTGTGTGATCGCTGTTTTGGAATTTTATAGATTTGTCCCAACCTGATACAGTCATGGTTCTATGTCATTCTTTAATGGATCCATTACGGATCACCAGTTAAACTGGACTCCTTTCGTGCATTGTTGTGTGAGCACAATGAAAAGCGATGGTGCCTCGTCGGCGTGGCACTTCCGCATCACCTTTCCTACAAGGATCTTCGTTGCCACCTTCGTAGTGGGGTTGCACATGTTGGAGATCACATACCCGCGTGACTTCTTCACCAATTTGAACTTCTCTTTCATCGATTCTGTGAGTGGCAACTTGCCATCATTTCCACCAAAAATCATCATTAGATTTTTGCCTGTATACAGTAGGCATGTGATGTAGTGAATCAACATATCAGTGGTGGCTATCAGCTCCTCCAGCCATAGACACCCATCATGCACCAAGCATAACAGCTACTTGATCACTAAAATTGTCATGGGGGCATGGTTATAGTGTGGCACCCATAGCAAGTTGAGTAATCCTACCTTCTCTACTCCTCTAAGCCACTTTCTCGGCTCGTCATCCCCATTTTTTTGTCTATGATGCGGTGCATCAATTGTTCGGTCACCAGGTACAGGAACTTCTCATGGTCCGCCAAGTCCCATTCTTCAAGATTCAAAATCGGCACACATGCTAAATGCAGACCGTCAAAAGTGATCTCATCTGGTAGCAATGGGGTTTGCAGTGAAGTCTTACTTTCATAATTTTCCTTGGGGAACTTGGACTTAGGCTTGCGCAAAGAGACTCTGGGCTTCAACCTCTTCTGTTTCCACTCCCACATCCTCATCATCCACGGGGATGTCTTCGACATCATCCCCTTCTCGCTTATAGCCTTTCCTTTCTCCTGGGTAGTGGGCTTGTTTGGGTTTCGTCGGATGGCAGGTTGCTTGCCCTTCTTATCTTTCATGGTCTCCTTGGTTTTGGTTGTGATCCAAAATCCAAAACACCATCTAAGTCTTCAAAACCAAAAACTATCGCACAATGAAAACCTTCACAAAAGGAATATTACACTATTGGGAGCAAAAAACATGAAGAAAAAGTGGAAAACAAAGTTATCAGAGGCCTGGACAATGATGCACAGGAGTCGTGGAATCTGGCCGATCAATGGTCTAGATCCGATCAAAATATCGCAATTGGTGATGGCAGGCAGAGGCTATCAAAGGCTACCATGTAAACATTGTGACAGTGATCAACACGAGTCAACGAGGACCATTGATCAAGTGTGCAGATCAACAGCCCAGGTTAACTCACAATATTGCGTCGGAAAAATACAAGGAGCACTTACTAATGGCTTGGGGACTATGTGATACGTGATTGTGACATGTCACATCACAATATCGCATTGGAGCAACATAAAGGAGCGGGGCTGATACATGCGACTATGATAGCGAGACCCGACGAGATTATAGATGAAACTTAATATATTTTGAGTTCCAGAAAACGGGCTTTTCTATGTATTTTGCATTTTCATTAAATGAATTAAATATAAAGGGAATGCACCTGATGTGATGAATCTGGACCTGAAAGGGTTTGTAAATGAAAATGTATATTATTTGATGTCCACCATAAAGCCATTCGACGATATTTTCAATGTTTTAATGTATTTTTACAAATACAAAGGAAACCATGGCACAAGGGCATTGCAACTTGTGATAGCGAGCACAGGTGGACCAGATAGGAATCTAGGGGAGATTTAATGATATTTCAGGTCCGATAAATGGCAGATTGGCAGATTTTCCTGTGTTTTAGTGTATTTCTCTGTGTAAATAGAGAATGACTATTCTGATTATTTCAAAAGCACTGATGGTCATTCTGTTACAGAATAGGTGGCAACCATCCCTAAAGGCATTTAGCAATGATTGCTAACGCTCAGAGGGGGATTTGAGAAGATAGAGGCCGGGAGCTAGACAACCCAAAAGAGGAAATGAATAGACAACACCAATTGGCTTAAATGCCATAGAATGATAGAAATAGTGACAAGCAGTGTTGAGATAGAAAGAAGACAGAGATAGAGAGTGAGAGAAAGAGTCTCCGTATTCATAGAGTCTTTGTATATGTGGTGTTGAGACTCAATTTGAGCTCATATCTTGTAAAGCTTTTCTCTTGAAGACATAATAGAGAGGTCACCACTGAAGGCTAGACCAGGAGACGTAGCCCAAGAGTTTTGGGTGAACCCCATATTAAACTTGTTGTGTTTATGTGTGTTTCACTATTATGTTTCTCTAACTGCTCAATTGTCTATATTATTTGCAATCTTATTGATCCATTGCACTAAGAAATATAGGCAAATTCATGCACATGAGTTTGTAGTACCTTAAAAGTAATCTAATATCTTCGTTTTCAGATCAAGTGGTATCAGATCTTTAGGTTTGCTAAGGTTAGACAAGCTTGTGCTAGATTTTTGAATGCTAACTAGGTCGAAGCTCAAACTAGGAGGAGGAGAACTTGTTGAAACTAATCTAGAGATTGGAAGAGTCTGTTAGCCTCCTGCTCATAGCAAGTATTCATCTTTCATGATTGATATGTTTACATACTAAATATGTCATGCTCTGCAGGCTGCAATGTTCCATATTTGATACTCAGGCCAAAGAAGTGTCCATGAGAGTCTGCCAGCCTAAGTGTCTCTGATGTATTCCAATTTTGAGGAGTTATTCCATTTTTGAAGAATTTTCAATTAAAGGGAGGTCCAAACAGCTTAATCTTGGTCTCCCTAGGTTTCAATTTCCTGTTGTAGAATATAGAGAATCATTGTCTGTCCAAACAGCTTTATCTGGGCAGATTCTTAGACAGGTAGAGAAGCAAGGGTGCTCAATAGTCTAATCTAAGCCCTGGGATGAAATAAGTATAGATGTAGATAAGAGGACAGTAGAAAAGAAAAGTTGTAAGGTTGGGTTTACAAGTTCAAGTGCACCCAAACCAAAAGAAGAAAAAATATTAGGTATATTAGGCTGGGTAGGTAGTTTGAGGTTGCAGGAGCAGATTGGTAATCACTTGTGGTCTTGTCAAAAAGGACTCATATCATTTATGGCATTGGCACCAGGCAGTGACTTGATGGTACAACAGTGGAAACATGACTAACTTCCCCTTCATCCTCTCAGAAATCATTTACTAACATCCCCTCAAGGACCTTGGGATCTGCCCAACAAGTCCTGCTTTCGGTTCATTTGTGTGAAACATCAAGTCAAGTTTTGACTTTCCTCAATGAAAAGAAGCCACATTTCTTGTGTAAAAATAATCTTTACACAATCCATCATTTCCCTTACATTTCCACTCTACCAAGTCATACTAACTCCTAACTTTATTATTTTTAGCTCCCCAAGTCTTTCCCCTCCCCCTATTCTACGAAAAACTATATAAAAACCCCAAAATATTAAATATCCCACCATATGGAAACTATAGCCAAATAAATAAAAGTCTGGGAAATACTAGGTCTATTTGGGGCCTTGGTATTAGCCCTTCCACGTTCGTTTCCCTTGGGGTTGGTTTAAACCTCTGGTTAAATAATTAACCATACCACGCCCCGCGCATGCATAACATATGGATTTCATTGATATTTGATCAATGAATAACCATGACCCTGAGCGCGCATTTAACCCGTAAAACCTAAAGTCTAAAACCCACCCACCGCCACGAATAATCAACGTTTATCGCGTGCTCTTTTTATTTAAGACCTGCTCATCTTGCCCTCTCGTCCACCGTCAGATCGTCTCTCCCAGATCCGACGACCCTCATGCATATTGAGCACCCTTTCATGATGGCACAATAGTGCCGGATGGTCGACGGTTTCACCGTCATACACCGGGACAGTTGTCGGCTTTTCATTGCATCGGGCCGCCCCTGACACATACCGCTCCCATACCAAAAGCGGTTCGACGCAAACCGCTTACCGCCCTCCCCTATTGCCACTTCACCGCATGACGATGCTGCCACCTCACTTGCCACTGTGCTGCACCTTACTGCATCACCCTGCCACATCACCCTGCCACGTCACCACCTACTGACCTCATCATCCGTACTAGTCCCACTCTGACTGTACCCACTGCTTACATCCCCACCGTACTTCTGACGTCACCCGCCGTATCGCTGACGTCATCCGCTGAAAGGAAAGCGTGCAAGTGCGAAATCGACGCTTCGGAGGCCCGAAATCAAATTCTGAGGCAGTTTTTGATGCGGAAAATAGGCAAAAATGGGGAATCTTTATTCTCATTGATTATTTTTGCCTCGAAAGGGCAGAAAAGGCATGATTTAATAGGTTTTACCACATCAGAGAAAAGAAGAAGCCCAGATTCAATCAAAGAGTATCAGTGAAGCGGCAAAGAGTATTAGATCAACCATAAGAATGTGGTGAAGCCATTTAAGGCTCTCAGACCACAGTTAATGCATAGTGAAGCCACTCAAGAGCAGCGGAACAGAGACCAATGCACAGTTATGATGAATGGCTAGCACATAAAAACAAAAGACAGATAGCCTCATTTTCGATACAGCTGCCCCCAGCGCATCATTAGATAGATATTTTCATTACTTATAAGATAAGTTAGGTCAACTGCATTTATTTCCTAAAAAAAAAAAGACCTTCTAGCAGATCTTTGTTGTAGATATTTTGCCTATAAATACAGCCCTGAACAATGTAATAAGGGTTGGTGGGTTGTTTGGGTGATCTCTCATTTTGAGAGCTGCACTGTAAATATTAAGAACTTCTGTAATCAAAGATTGTTGGAATGCTTGCATCTGAACTGGTTGGTTGTGCTTTTAATGGCTGAAGAAATTGGTATGGAATTCGCGTGCTTGCTCATGGCTCAATAACTTTTTCCTCCCTTCGTTTATCAGTTTATACATAGCTATACCAAATATATATCATAATCTAAGTTGCAGGAAAAAAGAATAGACCAGAATTGGTTTCCATGCCCTCTGTGCTCAATTCTTGCAACTTTCCATGTTTTCCCCTGAATCAGTGATGAATATGCATTCTTAATTGCGCATGTTTAAGCTATTCCCTTCACATATGAATGTTGTATGGGAATTCTTCATTGCTCCTAGATATCATTCATCCACTTTCCCTCTTTGGTTGGATGAGAGATCCTTAATTGCCTCTCATTCCCTAACCTCCATTTCACTCTTGTTCCAGCATAAATCATTGTGCCATGTGTAGCTATCTTGCTCCATATTCCCTTCTTCTACCAAAGAAAGCACACCCTTCAGTTCACAGTCATGACTCCATGCCCAATGGTTTGAACTTCTTACACTTTGCATGTCAATTCTGTTTGATTAAGATCAACCATCCCACTAAACCAAATCAAAACCCATGTGCATCATATCTAGCCTAAAATCACCCCTTAAACAAAGTTAAATCCTGAAGAGAGAGCCCTCTCTGACTATTGGTAGGCTAGGACCTGTATTCCAAAGATTGGTTTGTGGTTACCTCGGTCGTATTCCCTTGGGAGTCAAAGGGAACAACCTGAGTGATAACATGACCGAACCAATAGGTACACGTTCATTCTTAGTTCCCAATATTTCTAAATCCATGCTCAGCTTGCACCCAGGTGTCCTACAAGTATGACTTCAATGGAGCAATTACAGGAATTTTCAGTTCTGTCCAAAAATACTCTTAAAAATCCAATGTTTACTAAAATTTCTAAAAATTGAAAAACTTAATCTAATTACCTGAATATGAAAAAAAAGGGTAAAATCAAGCATATATGAGTGGAATAAGGTCGAATATGATGGTAATTAAGTGGGTTTATGATAAACAAAAATGACCAAAACTGAGGACCAACAAAGGTCTTCCCTTTCGTTTTTGATCTCTTTTGTTTATTTTTTGAGAGGCTTCCAGAGACGAGGCCTACATTTGACTATCACCATCCTAGGATGATCACTGAGGTCTGGATGTGCATGTGGGTGTCGATGTTTCCTAAGAGGGGCATGTCAGAGTATTTGATCAGGATTTCCACTGAGGCACTGTTGCTACCGGCTAGTGAGGATGACCATGTGTTTGTCGCATTAGCGTTTCCGTACGTGGGGATTGATTGGAGATGGTGTCCCAACATCCTCTTCACAACGGATGAGCCTCCAGATGATAGATGTAATATTAGTGCTTTTTTTTAATGAATCTAGTTTTATTTTCTTGTTTTAATGAACTAGAATAAAATTTATTCTAGCACATTCTTTAACTTCTTTTATCAAATTATTTAATGAAAATTTCTAATTATTTTTCTATACTATTTATTTTGTAGACATCAACACATTTGATGGGGACATGCCTCGTCCCCCACCGGATATCATAGGAGATGAGGAGATGGGAAAGGCCCAAGAGGGTGAGGCACATCCTCAGGGGGGCGTGGGCATCTAGAGCAGTAGGGCTAGTTTGTGAGTTTGGATGGATTACTATGAAAAATTGGAGAGAGTTTTGTTTGATGCGGGAGTTTGCCCTACGGGGCTCAATATATCACCACGGATCCTAGCTTCGTGGGTTTTTACAGGGTTTGTACGTGCGAGATGACGTCTCTTATGTGGTATATCAATGGAGCTAGTAAGGTACTAACAACGATGAGGGATGTATGCCAACATCATGCAACGACATATACATTGGATGAGGGTGGTGATGATGATGTTCAGGGCGATGATCATGATCAGGATCATGAGGGTGGTGATCATGATGCTTTTGGTAGTACATCTCCATCTCGTAATACACCTCTTGGGTTGCTTGATGATGAGATGATAGAGATAGAGGATGTGCTTCATGTTCCTCCTAACATAGCAGACCAACCACCTCCTCGTCCACCTCAGCCGAGTTTGACAGATGTTGATCATGCACCTATAGTTTACCATGCATTGTCTTTTACTACAGACCAAGCTGACACTACATCTTTTTTATTGGATATTTGATTGCACTTATTTGATGTGCAAGTTAGGAAAAGTGCATGAGTAGCAGGTTCGCATGCCATATAGCCTATACAAATCAGATTGATACATGTCTTTCTTAGCTGGAAAAATTCAAGTTTTTATGTTTTCTTTTCCTCAGTGGGCATTTAATTTCCTAGGGTGAGAAGCCCTTGTATGTTGTAAAACTTGTGTTATTGGAAAATATATTTGAAGGGAATAATTTCCCATGCACATGTTGCTGATATTGGATATTTTTATTCCATTGATTTATATTTTATTTACCTGTTAAAAATTACAACAATGATTTTATTCAGTAATTTGCACGTGATTAAAATCCACAATACGTTATTTACTAGGTAAGAAATTACAAGTTGCAAGGGTTAGTAATTTTTATAGTAGGATGATGTGTCATGTTGTGTGGAAATGTGTTAATATGATATTGCATACCAACATGGTGTGCATATATAGCACAATTGTTAAGGGGTTGATGTGGTAGTCAATGTGGCTATTGATGTTTTAGATGATATGGAGACTGGGGGGTTCAAGGCCTGGAATTTTGGAAATATGGCCTTTTTAGGATCTTCAAGCTATATGGAGATCCATATTTTGACTTATTCTAATGAGGATGATGATGTTGTTGCAAAGGATTGTTTATGCATTGTGTTTGGCTACAAACATATTTCTATGTGGTGGTGACATGTGGGCACAAGATTGTGATATGTCAGATGACTAATGCGACATAATATGATGGTGACAAGTGGCACTATACCACCATGTGTCAATGATATGGTTGTTGAAATGGCATTAAGAAGGGTAAAATTTCTTAGGGCCATAACTTCATGTCTTAAGCTAAAATTTTAATGAAATTTATATCATTGGAAAGCTAGATGAAATTGATGGTGGCCTAAAAAGGAAGGTATGATATGTTTAAGAGAAGACGAAATTTGGATAAACCCTCCATAAAGTGACCTTGCTTGTTGGGCATGTACATCTCGTACCCTCAAAATATATTAATGGGAATGGATGCAAAAAGCCTAGGGAATCAAACATCTTTAATTACTTTGGCATGAGGATATTAGTGTGATAGCTCTGCTACTATATCAATGCTTCTCCTTACCTCTCGCTCCATTTAATCCTCCTTTTATACAATTTCAATTTTATTGAGATAGTTAGGAACGGGTTTTAAGAGGCAAGTGTATAAGATCCATATAACACACTCAAAAGTGCACGATTTTCAAGGATTTTAATTTTTTTTAACCCACGTTTTGAGCTACGTGTTTCTTTTTTGAATGAGAATGGTGTGTATATGCTCCTTTTATGAGTCGAAAGAGCATGTGGATTGCAAAGGAGGTCTTTCAAGTAGTCTTCAAAGTGAGAAATGTCAACAGTAGATGAATAGATGAGTATAGTTGCCAATCAAGTGTATAGGAAAAGGAAATGTTAAAATATTTCACAGCGCTAACTTTTGATCTACACAAATTTTTATGGTGTTTTTGTTGTAACCATTCATTTGGTATTTTCCCATCATATTCATGAATTACAATACAAAATTAACTAACTTCTCTAGTTATATATAATTATGGTAGGAGAGAAGAGCATCACATGGTACTCTTTTAGTGATTATATTGGTGTTCCACCACTTAAATATATAAATAAGAAAGAAACGAATAGAAAGAGAAACTGAATCACACAAGAAAAAACACAAGGAATTACATGGTAAAATCCTGACAACGTGTCAAGGAAACCTCCATGGGGCAAGGGATTTGAATTCTTATTACACCAAAGTCAATAATGACTCTCCAATGTTACATCAACTCTCTCGGGTAATCATCATTTTAATACAAAGACTTTGTTACATAACTCCCTATGGTTACATAATGGTGTAGATAGTAAAACCATAATAATTTTAATTGTTGTCATTCTTAATAATATCCACCTTGACAACAATTTCCTAATCCCTTTCCCATGCCCATTCATCATCTCTTCTGCAAGCCAAGATAATCCAAACACCACCACAACTTCTCTACTAAAAATGGTTTCGTGACATGTCTGCTCGATTCTCCTATGTATGAACCTTCTTGAGAGCTAATTTGTCACCATCGTTCACTTGTCTTACAAAATGTTATCTTATATCAATGTGCTTAGTCTTACTATGATAAGATGGATTCGTAGTCGAATGAAGTGACACTCTGATTGTCACAAAATGCATTCACTTTCCCTTGCATCGTTCTAAGTTCATCAAGCAAACCTTTCACCCAAATTTCCTCTTTCCAGCCATCTGAAGTAGCTATATACTTTCCTTCAGTAGTGGAAAAATAAATTGTTTCTTGAAGCTTTGACATCCAGCTTTATTTCTCCACCTACAAGAGTAAAGACATATCTTGTAGTATATCTTCTCTTGTCCAAAGTACTTGCATAATCAGCATCCACATGTCCGTAGACTAAATCTCCACAACCATTAAAGATGATACAATGATCACTTATGCCTCTCAAATACCAAAGCACCCATTTCACTGCTCGCTAATTTTCTTCTCCTAGATTTGCCATGAACCTGCTCACAACTCCAACTGGATGTGAAATGTTAGGTCTTGTAGATAGCATTACATACATTAAATTTCCTACCACATTTGCATATGGTACACGAGACACATACTTATTTTCTTCATGAGATCTACGACTCAAACCCAAAGAAAGCTTAAAATGGGAATCTAAAGGAATAGTAATAGGTTTCACATTATCCATATCATACTTTGTAAGTATTTTCTCCACATACTTGTAGAATTTTGTAGAATTTTTCTACAAATCAGCTAACTCTAATACCATGTAGAACTTTTTCAACAAATCAGCTAGCTTTGATACCATATAGAAATTTCCCACCTGTAGATCACCTGGTAATGCAATGTACTAACGCAAAACACTTGATCTACTTCTACAAACAATTTAGCGGAAGCTTAATCAACCATGAGCAACATCAATAAGAACACATATAACTGAGAATGAGAAATCATCACACATAACACAAGCTATATCCAGGGGAAAGCACCAGCATAAAACCCCAACCATGTATTATCAATCAAGTGGAAATCCTCTTCACAATATAAGAAGAATTAGCTCTCAAGCTATTCTGCTCTCTCTGTAATCAAAAGATCCTGATGATCTTCAATCAGAAGATATGAAGATATGTCTCATGAACCAACCAAGCCATGTTTATATAGGCTTTCCTATGGTCCTTACGTATTTTGCTTAGGAAATAATAGCAAAAGCACATGCTATTAATTCCAACATACCAAAAACAACCAATGGTCCAACTACATATTCCTTGAGAACACTAGTTCCTCAACCATACAAAAACTACTTACTAGAAATAGTTAAGCATCTGATAGTACACTATCCCACATCTGATCTCAACTGGGTCTCTGACAGAACTGACATGCAACAGTTATCCATGAGTGAATCCTCAGTTGTCTAAAATAATAGTTGTCACATGCATGCAAGCATTAACAAACTATATTTTATTATTTTAGCAACTTGTTAAAATAATCTAACTGGACTTGACTAGTTAGAACTAAGTCAACTAATTCTCGTCATTGTAGAACTAAACCTTATCTCCTTTAATCAAGGGATAAATTCCTAAATCAAGGGAGAAAATAATTGCATGATCTCACAAAGACTTCAAGTTTAATTTTTCATAATTAATTAACTCATGGAGATTAATTAATTAATATTTTAAACTGCTGTTAAGACCAAAATTAATTTTACTTCCTATAGATAGACTAGGGACTGCTATAAATAGGAAGGGACCCAGAAATTCTATTTTTAGAACTTACTATTTTTAGCAGTTTCACCTCTCACCCAATGTGGCCAATGACTTCACTGGCCAAACTACTATTTTTAGACATGCTATTTTTAGCAGGTTTATTTTTAGCACATTCTAAATTTAACATTTCTTGTTGCACATTTTTCAACAATACTTCTGTTGTGAAAACCAGAGCTTTCCATTTTTTCTGCGTTTGTGTATCTCCATGCCCAAGATATGTTTTACAGCTCCAAGATCCTTCATATCAAATTTCCTAGAAAGTTGAGCCTTTAACCTATTGATTTCTTCCATTCTTTTGCTTGCAATAAGCATATCATCAACATACAATACCAAGATAATGAATATGCCATCGAAACTCTTAAAGTAAAAATAATGATCATACTCACTTCTAGTGAAATTCTGTCTCACCATGAAGGAGTCAAACTTCTTGTACCACTGCGTGGGAAACTGCCTCTATCCATACAATGATTTCATGAGCTTGCAAGCTAATCTTTTGTTGCGGACTCGTACTGAACCTTCAGGTTTTTCCATATAGATCTCTTCATCCAAAGATCCATGAAGAAAGGTTGTTTTAACATCAAACTATTTTAACTCAAGATCAAGTAATGCAATTAGTGCTAACACAATACGAATAGAAACAAGTTTTACGACTAGTGAAAAAATCTCATGAAAGTCAATACCTTCTACTCGAGAATGCCCTTTTCATACTAGTCTCGCTTCATATCTTTTAGTACTTCCATCACCATTTCGCTTCAATTTGAAGACTGATTTGAATCTAAAAACACTTCTCCTTTTAGGAAGTTCTTACAAGATACTAGGTTTTGTTCTTGGCTAAAGAATCCATGTCTTCATTTATAGCCTTATTCCATTTTTCATTATCTGCATCATCCATTGCTTCTTGATAACAATAAGGTTCCCCATCTTCAGTAATCAATGCAATAGATGAATCAAAATCTTCATACCTTTTGGGTGTTCTTATTTCCCTTGTAGACCTCCTTAGAGTGACTGGTTGTTGAACTGGTTCCCAAACTTCTATAGTTTCCTTTGCATCTTCTTCACCTTTTTATTCAAAAGTTTCTTCTTCCTTCCAAATTTTTGAAAAAGGTTGAGTCTCCAATTGAGTTTGTTGATTTGGTGATACCTGTTCCTATTCAAATTTGTCAACATTTGATTTTAGAAGAGAAGATTCATCTAATGTACATCTCTACTAATGACTATCTTACATGAAGAAGGATCCCACAACCTATATCCCTTCACCGCATCGTCATACCCAACAAAGACATAACATTTTTCTTTTAGGTATAACTTAGAACAATGATTCTTTGGAATAAGAGCATATGCATCACAGCCAAAAATTCTTAAATGTGAATAATCAAAAGACTAGCTTGACCAAAATTCTTCAAGAATTTTACAATTAATGGAAATTGAAGGTGATTTTTTGACCAAATAACAAGGAGTATATATTGATTCTTCCCACAACTCCTTCTGTAGGTTAGCATTGTTGATCATGCTTCTCGCTCTCTCCATAAGAGTCCGGTTCATACATTCAACAATGCCATTTTGCTGAGGAGTATATGTTGCAGTTTTATGTCTAACAATCCCTTCATCCTTACAATATTGTTCAAATTCTAAGGAGTAAATTCAACACCATTGACATTTCTTAAATATAGACCCAGGATTTCTTAGAGTAATCATCAATTAATGTTACAAAGTAATATTCACCTCCATAAGATATTTTAGGAGATGGTCCCCAAAGATTAGAATGACTATAGTCCAAAACTCCTTTACTATTATGATTACCAGCTTTAAATTTTTGTCTACATTGTTTTCCATATACACATTGTTACAAAAATCCAAACTCAATGATTTCAAATTAGGAAGTATTTTGTGATTCATTAGTACCTAAAGGCCCTTTTTTCTCATGTGGCCTAGTCGTTGATGCCATAGGTGAGTATCTTCTTTTTCCTTCTCAGATACGACCACTACCTCACTGTCCTGAGTAATTCCTTTTGTAGAAATTTTGAATAATATGACACTTATTCATAGAGATTATCCTGATTATACACTATTGGTGGAATCATGCATAATACATAACCTCCTCTACGTTGATCATCAATTTTGCAATATTAAGAAACAATCGCATGCGCACATTGAAGCATCAATCACAAATATCAACACAGTATATCACGGGGAAAGCATACAGCTGAAAAACCCCAACTATCTGTATATTATATTGATTAAGAACATGTAACAATACATAGTACAATACTCCTCGCAAATACTCAGTACTATCTCCACCTGTTACACACAAACTAGCTCAGATCTGAATCAATCACTGGCTCAAATCTCCTTCGCTGCTTGCCTACCTCTAATGCGAAATCCTGCATGAGAATACTGATGAATGAATGATCCAAATCCGTATTTCCCTTGGATATACCATGCAATCCTCATTGGCAATACTCAATCCATTGATTGTGCAAATCTCATGCACAACTATAGTCACAACTAACAGCTGTCTTGCCCTTTCACTCATCTCTAACACTTGTCTCCACCGAACTGTCCATGCACTGAGTTAACTGATGTATTCCTTAGTTGATTTATGAGTTAATAATTAGTGAATTAATTAATAACTAATTCACACCACTCATCACTTAGTCTATTGATCAGTTAGACTAAATAGAACTAGTTCAACTAAGTCAAACTGAACACAACTCCATCAACTCCTCAATCAACTCCACAGAACTCAATCACTGAAGTTCAACTGAAGTCCATCATGCAATAGCTCAAGTATCCCATAGGAAAAGTGTATTTCCTTCTAGCAGTTGCATGTGCCACATCCGTAGCTCGAACTGAAGTGCTGCAACAGGATAAGATAATGTTTATAGTCCAAATAATAATAAGAGCTAATAATATTCGACTGTTCTATATTTAGACTGGCAGTCTAAAAATAGACTCCGCCCATATGTCTAAAAATAGAAGTCCATCTATTTTTACCAACTTGACCAATCATCCATAAATATTATCCTGCAACTCATAGACCGTGATCCATATGTCTAAAAATAGACTTTGCGCCAAAAATAGCCTGTGGGCACACTTAGTGAAGGCGACTTCTTTTCACTAAGCTCCATCATCTTGTTGCATTTTCAACACCTTTGAGTCTGTAAAGGTTTCTGATCTTCTCCGCCTTCATAACAACCAAAGCACCCTTTGAAACTTTCAACACTCCAATTTGACCCGTAAACTTGTAACCTTTTGATTCCAATACTCCTAAATAAATCAAATTCTTTCTCAACTAAGATACATATCTAACATCAGTCAATGTTCTAATTGTATCATCATACATTTTAATTATGACATTTCCCATCCCAATAGTTTGACAAGATACGTTATTACCCATAAACACAAAACTATCATTCACAACTTGATATGAAGTGAACCAATTTTTGTGCAGACTAATGTGATGAGAAGCACCCGAATCTAACAACGAATTTTCATAATGCTAAGAGACTTTGCAAACATGCATAGCTTCATCTACCATACGTAATTCAACATATAAAATTTCATCAATCATATATAAATCAACTTGATTTGCTTCCTTATTTGGGATTTCAACAAACTCCTTCCTTTTCAAACAATATTTCTTGAGATGCCCTATTTTGTTGCAATACCAACATTTGAAATTAAACTTCCTGCCTTTTTATTTTGATCTCGAAGAAATTCTTACTTTCTCCCCTCTTTCCTTGGACCAACCTTTGGATTCCATGGTTTCTGGTGCAGAAGTTTCAACGTTAGAATTCCCCCTTACTTCTTTAGATAATAGACCTCCCATAACAGAATCAAATTCTAAAGATTCGGTTGTGCTCAAACTGATAGAAGTCACAAATTAATCCCAAGTCTCAGGCATGGAACACAACAAGGTAATATCTTTACCTTCTTCTTCAAATTTAACGTCCATGTTTGACAACTGACAAATAAGTGTATTAAATACATTTAAGTGTTCTGCAAATTTAGTACCCTCCTTCACCTCAGAGACTATACAACTGCCTCTTCAAATAGATTATGTTGGTTAAATATTTGGTCATATATAGTGTTTCTCATTTTCCCCTCAAACCAGTTGCTAAGGTTTCTTCATCAATGTTGAAGAGAACTTCATCTTCCAGGCACAACCTTATGGTACTGAGAGCTCAAGCATCCAAGTCCTTCCAATCCAAATGTCTCATGCCAATAGGTTTCTTTCAAACCCCATCTAATGCTTTGTTCAAACCTTTTTGCACCAACAAATCTTGTACCTTCAGTTTCCAAAATGCAAAATTGTTCTTACCATTGGAATTATCCACCTCAAATGTAGCATTAGTCATTTTAGCCATTCTTCCTACACAAGATCTACAAAATTCTTTTAATCTTTAAAAAACTTGAGTAGGTTCTTTTAATGTCCCTCCTTAAAAAAGAAATTTTATCTAAGGTTGTTCTAAATTTTCTACCTATTGGTTCTACTAGTTTAAAAAAATTATTGAATCTACTATTAATTTCTTCTGGCACAAATAGATTTCTTCTTCCACAAACATAGACAATTTCCAAAACTCCTTCCCCTTTCTTTTAAGAAACCCAACAGTGAATATTTTTAAAAACTTCATCAGAGATACAAAATCCGAAGAAAAAATTACCCACTTTGCACGCTCAGTTCCAAGACTGCTTCAAATTTCTCATTGTCCAATGAAAGCTTCTCTATGTGGCAGATTTATTTTTCGTAGACCTGGTAAAACTAATGGACTACGAACTATGTTTTTCATTCTTTCGCATAGACCCTTCTTTGCAGTCAACAAACAACAATTCAGTTTCCAGTAAATCCCCTCCCTTTTACATGATTTAGTGGGCCCAGACCCTTTGTGGTGGCAAGTTTAAAAAAATACGACCCTCGCCTTGCTCCAAACTTCGATTTTTCTTTTGATAATGACTCAACTCGTTCTGTGGAGTCGACTAAACTTCACGAGGACTTCACTCCTTTAACCTCTGACATAGCACGTGCATTCGTGGCATGCTAAACAATACCCTTAATTTAAATACATATTGGAAAATACCTCTAAAAATCACATTATTTAACCCACTACCAATATCCACCCAATATGCCTTCCCAATTTAAAAAACCCCTACTTTCACTAGATATTGTAGGTAACCACTTTTTCATTAACATTTTTTATACCCCTTTATATTTTTTCATTAACTTTTAGTTCCATTTATTTACCTTGCCAATATAAAAATCCTTTGCCCCCTATTATATGCTCAATATATAATGCCATTTTTTCCTCAATATATATCCCCCAATATGAATGCACGTGATATGGTATGTCTCCCCTAGTGAAACCCCTATGCTAAACTTATGATGAGGCTCCTTAAATCGGTGGCTCTGCGTCTCCAGAAGCACGTATTTTAGTCAGTGGTGGCTCTCAATTGACTTCTGGCTAAACAAGGCAGCTTCCAATCTTAAATAAATTTATTTGGTGACAATCTAAAAGAAATGTATTCCTTCTCAAACTAGTGTTTAGACTTCGTGGGTTATGATTCCTCTCTAACCTTAGATGGTAGACAAACTTAACAAAGACACCTCACAATCCTCATAGCAAATCTCTAATACCATTTGTTGGTATTCCACCAGTTAAATATATAAATAAGAAAGAAATGAACATAACGAGACATTGAATCACACAAGGAATTACATGGTAAAACCCTGACAGTGTGTCAAGGAAACCTCCACGAGGCAAGGGATTGGAATTCTTATTACACCAAAATCAAGAATGACTCTTCAAGAGTGTCTTGGATTGGAATTCTTATTACACCAAAATCAAGAATGACTCTTCAAGAGTGTCTTGGACAGTCATCATTTTGATACAAAAACTCAGTTACATAATTCCCTATAGTTACACAATTACTTGAATGATAAAACCACATTTATTAAAATAATAATGATTTTAATTGTTGTTATTCTTAATCTATTAAATATTTTGTGATTTAAATAAATTGTTAATTTATTTTGGAAAGATATTTTTTTCATAAATTTTCAATAAAAAAAAGGAAGATTACTCGTTCATTTTAACTTCTAATGGAAAAATGAAGGAAAAGAAAATGTGATGGTAACGAAAAGGAAAGAGAAAAAACGCAACCAAAGAAATTGGAGTAACACAACTTTTCCTTGGAATAACAAAGCCAGGATAGTTAAGCTTACTGATAAATTTATTGTTAATTTAAGATAAATGTTATGACTCGAACCACGAAGTAATCTCTCACTTGTAATATTTAATGCGGACTTCCCCCCGTGTTTAGTTGTTCGAAAAGTAGAGAAACCAATTGACACATTTATTAATTGATTACTTTAAATACGAAAATTAATGTAAAGGTTTGGTTGTGAAGATGTTAGGTGTTTCCCCTATATGCAGTTCATTGTTTTAAATTATATGTTTTTTTTTGGTTAGTGTGTACTTTTAATCTAGCAACCTTGTTGATTGCTATCATTTTATGGAACTCAATTTAAGGTTACGTTTCGATCTCATATATATGGGAGTTAGGTATATAGTTATTATATCTATTTAGATTAGTTAGCGTTTGATATTAGAAATTGATGTTAGTATGTTTTATCATGTATTAAAATAAATATATATATATTTTATTATGTTTTTACATTGTTCTCTATTTAAGTGTTTGTCATGGTTTGTCTCTTCATGTTGTTATGATGATGAATCACATTTGTTGGTTCGAAATCGTAAGCCAAAAAATTCTCTCATGTGATTTCTACCAAAAGACTTTGTTCAATTAAAAAAGTTTTGAGACAAATATTTCTAAATCATTTTAGTTTAGATGAGTTTAAAGATTAAGAGAATTGATTTTGTAAGAAGTATTTTGAAATCAAGATTTATTGTGGGTGTATGCAGGATATTCTAAATAAATATATATTTTATCTTCTACACTCTTAATGTTGTTAAGATGAAAAATTAGTTTTACCAATGGCAATATAGGAATTGTTCAATGTTTTGTAGGGTATAAATTTGATGGACAATCCACTCTTCAAGTAATTTTTTAATGATAGTTTATAAGATTTATAATAATAAATAGACCCACTTTATAAACACTAAGATCTATTGTCTGTGTGCCAAACTACATAAAGCTTTCAAAACCAAATAAAAAAACTATTTCACCTACATAAACAAGAAAATTTAGTTAGTGCTTTATATAGAATACCAATGGCCCATGGGTATGGATATGTCATGTGAATCTCAAACTTTAAGCTTCAAGTTTCAATGTTCATGATTTATGGTCAAGTGTGTACAATGTAGAATCACATCATGTGATTAAAGATAGAGACAAGGCTTTTCTAGTAAGTCTAAATATCCACTATGGATAAGTATATACTTATCTTATGGTCTCATCTTAAAGACTTATTATTGTGGGTGTTGCATAGTGGGATACTTATCTTGGAGCCTCAACCAACAAAAATTGCTAACTTGCTTTGTTTTCTATAATTTTATTTGAAATTGCACACACACATTTAAGTGTAAATTAAGTCACCCATCAAATTGACAATTTGAGAAATTAGGTAATTGTCATCAATGGCATGCAAATTTTAAAATGGTTTGCATTTGACGGTTAGATGAGGGAAATAAAACCCTTGAATGAGAATTTTCTCTTATAATATCAACATTGATTTTATTCTTTATACTAGTTAAAATAAAAAAAATATTTCTTTGTAATGTTCAATTGTACAATACAAAATTCATGCATGTAGATTGCAATGCCTAATATAATAGTATAAAGATTTAGAAGTGCATGAATGAAGCATTAACTCCTCATGCCATAATGTGTTTAGAATAATGAGAACTAAGATGAGGAAAGGTGGACATAGACTATGTGCTTTATGAAAACATGAGCAACCATAGCCTCTAATGATAGCTAGGTCATTCGATTATTTTGACCAATTTAGGCAACAAGAATGACCATTGAAACCTTGAAAAGAAAAAGGGGACCCAAAATTTAGGTATACCAGCTAAAGGTTTTGGGGTGTGTTCCAATGGCTACAATAGGACCAAAACATATATCCATAAAAAAAAAAATTAGTAGATCTATCAAATATATATTGATATCTTAGCAAATATATAAAACAAAATTATTTTTTATTCTTTTTGGTCCTTGAAGGAATAAGCAAACAATGGAATTTTATCAGATCTAGAAGTGGAAACAACTAGTCTCACGTTTGAAGACTAATTGGATTGAGCATCTAACTTCCTTTCCTAGAAGGAAAGGGTATCCTTACTTTTAAACGAGCATGACCGATGGGAGATTATAGAGAAGATTTTTCCTATACCAAATAATGTAGCACTCTATATGCTCAGGAAAATAAGGCAATTAGAGCCCAAAGACTGATCATGACTATCATAAGGGATCATTTGATCCCACAATTAGCAAAGAATTCCTCAATCAAAGAGATGCTTAGGGCTCTAGTGGACATGTTTTAGATTGATAATATGAATAGGAAGATGATTTTGAGGACCAAGCTTAGATCCATATAGATGCCAATGTTTGATAATGTTACTAGCTACTTCATGAAAATCACCCAGCTACATGATTAGTTTGCATTCATTGGGGAGAATGTGGAGGAGACAAGAATCATCAATGTGGTACTAAATGGGCTCACCAAGCCATGGGAACCATTTCTCAAGAGATTTTGTGATTGCGAGCAACTTCCCAAATGGGAGAGGACTTGAGATGATTGCATCTAAAAAGACACTCAAAAGGTGTCTAAGGCAAACATGCAAGGAAATGGAGATAATAACCCAGTAAACAAGAACCTAGCTCTGGTCATTTTTTTTTTTTTTGTAAGCTTGGTAGGACTCTCCGATTTTCATGTCCATTATTCACCTCGCTACCGAGGAAGGGTAACCTAAGATTTGGACCCAAGACTTCCGATTTGGTGAGACTTCACTTCCACGACCACTACCACTTGAGCTACCCCATGCAGACTAGCTTTGGTCAATTTGGCCAAGAAGGGAAAGTGGAATTGTTCAAAGTGTAATAGTGAGGGATCACAACCAAGGAAGAAGAAGTACTTGATCATGCTCCAGTGCTTCATTTGCCACAAGAATGGGCATTATTCATCCAAGTGTCTAAAGAAGAAGGGGAAAGGGAAGCAATAACAAAAAAAAAAATTGCATAGGTATAGCTTGATTAATTGTAGGGAGGACTGCTCATTGGTCTCCAATCTATCTATTGACACCATCAACATGAGTGCTTAGTACTTTGACAATGGTGCATCTCACAATATGATATAAGCATAGGAGAATTTTAGAATTCTGATGAAGAAAGAATCAGGGGTTCAACTGGACCTTAGCGACGATACCAAATGTGTTATAAATATGTTTTAAAGGGAGAGGGAACCATTAAGTTGTAGCTAGAGTGAGGACGAACTTTGGACACTAGGGGTATGTTGTTTGTACAAGTATTGAAGAAGAAGTTTCTTTCAGTATCAATGAAGGATATAGGATATGAGGTCATGTTAAGAAATGGGTAGATACTCATTCAACCATAGAATATTAGCCCAGTCTTATTAGTAATCATTGGGATTAGAGAGGGATACCTATACAAGTTGAAGGGTGTTGTAGCCGCTACGACAACCCCCAAAAATTTTAGCCTGTACACCTAAAATTTTGGGTCCCCGTTTCTTTTAAAACTTTTGATGGATGTTTTTGTTGTATTTCTTAGGCATATTGTTTAGAATTGTTTAATCATCATCGAATTGAATCCTAAAATTAATTGTTTTTGTGACCTACTCAAGCAATGATCCCATAGTCATAGTCAAATTTACATTTTTATATGATAGCAATCACACATCCTTTGAAAGAATTCATCATTAATCTTTTGTTTTAACTAATTTTGATTTGGCTACTTGGCTTGCAGATATTTCCTAATGCTACTCATCCAACAGATTTGATAGAATCAATGACCGACAGTGTTTTGTAGCAAGTGTTCGACTTTGCCTTGAAATTAGAAACTTCTGTGAAGGCATGAATATGATAATAAGCCAACAAATTCCAATGTTGTTGGTTGAAATGCAAACTGAAGTCATGTAAGGTGAGAAGGAAGGATACCATCACCTTCCAGACACTAGAGGATTGTTCCTTTCAGAGAAACAGAAACTATCAACAATATTGCTACAAGGATTAGTAGTGGAATTGCGTTTATTTTATGAGTACAAGTACACTTGATGAGGTTAAGGAAGCCATTTTGGAATTGTATTGTGAGAGGGAACTAATTAAAGATAAACAAACTATTCCAAATATTGGTTGTGGTTGTCAATATCCTATTCTTTTTATTTCTAAAAGGTACCCAAACAACCAAGTGATTGGCATTTTCAATTCTAAATGCAATTTTTTTTCATAGGAGAGCAATGTAGCGAGATGGGGCTTCATTCTCATATAAATGAAAAGAGAATCTGTAAATAAAATGCAACATTTCCTCTTTTGAGAGTCTCATCCTTGTGTGTCATTTCCAATCAATCAATCTTGCTAGGATTTTATTAAATCTCTCTATTGCCTTCTTCCAATGCCTATCATTCAGCCATTGGGTTCCTGTTAGAATTGGTGCCAAGTCTCATGAATCTAGATGTCTAGCTCCCTCTGGCTAGTCTATCCCATTTGTGGGTACTGCCTAATTGGTGTGAACTTCATTTTCTATATTGGGCCTCCTTTATTCTCTTCAATGTCATTTTATTGAAAATTTTACGAGCATGATTAAGCAGTGTAGTCTGTCTAGTTTTGCAATCACCAACAGGCCTAGGTTGCTTTCTCTTGCAGTATAGATTTTATGATGAGGTAGTAGATTTGGCCAACTATGTGGCCCATAGAAGCTAGATCGGTCTATAAATAGACCTACTTCATCTTCCATGGGCCTTAAGGCCTTGTTCTCAAGGCCTCGGGCTAATTCCCCATTAATTAAACGACAAGAAGAATGCAATGAGTATTTAGGTATAACTTATTTTTTTCTCCAGGAAGCAAAAAAATTCACAACTTTCATGCTCTACCAGAAATCTTATCAATGAGGGAAAAATATAGAGACTTTGGGCACTATGGGATATTTTTCTCAAATGCAAGTCACGCTTTTGGGGAATTTAGTCGCTAATCTTAGCCATTGGTACCGATAGAATGCTTGTGTGGAACTAGATGTTGAAAATGTCCTCTCGAGGTTTCTTGAATGCCGAGTTATCCTAGAAGACATCCTTTTTGGGATGAAACTATGAAACTATGGGTCATGATTGGTTCGGTTGTTGGAACATTCATTTTCTTAATTCTATTTAAGTTATTTCATTAGTTTGGTTCTCGAGCACAGGGCAGAGTAAATTGTTCGAATCCAGAAAAAAGGCTACTCTTCGGGCTAGAAGAGCTCACACAGTACAACATATCTATAGCCCTGAGCGAGAAGAAAATTTTTCTAAAGATGGTGCAAATATCCAGAAGGAATTTCAATTTTCCTTGGTCACATTGCAACTTTCATCTTCGTGTGGTGACTTGAATCATTACATCATCACAAATCAAATTCTAAAACTGCGACCTTCCTTATCAAACTGTGACCTCCCCTTATCGCACATTGCTAGCATGGATCATAGTAGAACGCATCCTACCTTGTCTTTGCAAATTGTGGTTGTGATCCTTAAGCTTATCTTTATTGCTGATTCCCCAAATATTCGGAAATCAGACAGATACTGGCTCGATCAAATTTTTTACTGACCTAGCATCCATCCGATTGCCGAATATTCAAGGAATCTGCAATCAAGATAAAAAAGCCCAGCTGTGATCAACTACTAAGCCAATCGTAGCCTATCTTCCTTGATAACAACCCCTTCAAACATGACATGCTTCCCTTAATCGCATGATGCCTCAACAATCACCTCACCAAATTACGATACTGCCTTAGGCACATTTTCATTTCACAATTTGTATCTCGAACATGTAACCTTTGGTCTTCCTAGTAGCGTCGCACCTCCACCTAATACGTCCTAATACGTTGTGACCCCCCCCAGCTCATCACGATGCGGTGTCATCAGCGATTCATCTCCCTTATAATGATTGAAGGACGTGAGGAAGACTGAAGGCTTTCAACAAGGCTTTAGGCATCAACTTTATTGTTATCATAAAGTGCCCAAGCAACAATAGAGCCCCATTTGATGCTGATTTTAACTTTTGGTTTCTATTTTACAGCTCAATTTTATGACGTAGTGCTGTAGTTTAACTAGCTTGCAAATTTATGGAAATTTAGGTAAGATTTTGATAAAATCCAAGTTAGAGCTGTCATTCAACATTTTGGGTGCCCCACAAGTTTTTGATAGTGATGAGTCCATTTCCACCACCAAAAACATGATTCAAAACTACTATTGTAAAATTTTTTTGGCCAAGTTCGAACCATTTTTAACTGTCCTAACAATTCCTCAACCTCATTTTTAACCATTCAGGGAATTCCTCAGCCTGAGGCACCCAATTTTATGCGTCAAATATGCATGTTGGAAGCGCACACTTTCTTCCATTGTTGAAGCAGAATGATAAATGTATTTCATTTTGGCATTTATCTTTTGATGTTTTGACAACTTCAGTTACGACCCTTAGGTATAGTGCAGTCACATGTTTTGTCTAGAGAAAAAAAAATGTAGCTTCTCGAGCACATATAGTAAAGCATGTATTTTTGAAGGTGTAAAGAATTTTATTCTCTGCATATTATTTAAAGCAGCTATGAGTGAAATGAAGCCCATGATGGAGGAGATTGAAAGAAAATTGTCATGGAAAGAATATTCTCAAATTCTTTCTAATTGTGATAGACTTTATTTTGAACAATGCCTTTCTTTCGTGAAAGCCATTGTGCAGTAGCTGATGTCTAAATGTGCTAAAAGGATTCCCTCGCCTCATTAACTAGGTCAGTTTATGCATACCTTATTGATGAAACATTCTATCGTCCACTGGACAAGACCTTATGTTGTCTTACAAAACTTTATCGATGTCTAGAACGTGCGATTTTTTTGGGGCATGTATGGGACGAGCACAGGATTTAGTGGGAGTATACTCAATGGAAATCCATCGTGCAAGCAAGATGATCGTAAAAAAGGCATCACTGATGGATGGACAACCTTTCCTTATAAGCCATTTCCTGATACTATGAGAACATATAGCACCATTTGATATTGAACTCGTAGTAACACACAAGCAACTTGATTTGTCTCATTTGCTAGAGCACCTTCAACGTATTCTCAGAGGGTAGGATTTGATATTTGATTGAACAAGATCAGCCTCATTGACCCGTACATTCTAACCTTTTATGCTAGAAAGTCAGGTTGATGCTAAGAAGGAGCTTAAAGAAAAAAAATTACCTTAAAACAACATGTAAGGAATTCATCATGTCAGTTATAAAGCTTACGGTTGAACCCACGTTCCATGTTTTCATTTCATACCAAGGTTACTCCAGTGAATCTTATATTGTCATCTTTTGGTTGGGACAAATCTTCATAATATCAAAATTCCAAGCCAATCAAACATCAAACATTTTCTAGTCAAGATAAATAAATAAGCAGAGCTAGGGAAAAAGGTTGACACATAAATTGCACAAGATCTACCAGGGGTGGTCTCAGAAATGAAGCTTTACTTGTGAAATCCTTCTACGCTCAAATTTTTTTAAGCCAATCAAGTCAAATGTTGTTAAGGCACATATTGCACCATTTTTTATCCCTTCTAAAATTGGAATATGAACATTATCATATCTATAGGCTCGTCTTGACCGCCTTTCATAGGAAAATTTTGGTGTGTGTGTGTGTGTGTGTGTATATATATATATATATTACTTAATTCCAACTAGAATTGACTAGGAATTATTGAAAGACCCAACTTGATAGATTTCAAGAAGCATCTTGTAATGGATTATTTAGTGGCCTTTCAAATAATATTGTTGTTGAAAGAATTTGGATGGTTTTTTCGGAACTTATTGAATCTGAAATTGTTGCTCGTATTGTGACTGATTTCAAGCCACCAAAGCACTCGATGTAGCTAGAGCTTGAATGGATGTGATATAGTAATTCACATTTATTTTTTACATCTTTCTCATACTAAGGCAGTGGACACCAAAATAAATATAGTCAAATTAGGTTCATCAAAGGCAAACTATCTAGAGGGAGAGGCACAAGTTTGAGCTCATAGGGCACTTTCTTGGGGCAGGCATTGCATCTTTGCTACATTTGATACTTTAGGATTCATTTCCTAAAAGTGGAAAGATAGATGTTGCAAGAAAAAACGTTTCTAATCCTTTGATGGTTTGTTGGGGTTTTGGATATTCTTCATGCATAGACTTAGAACTTGCACAACAACCCACTACCATTAGAAACATTGTCCTTCAGGAGGATCTTATTCCTCACTTAAGTCTAGCTACTTTAGATGGCTTGCACTCAGATATCTCAAAGCTTGATTGGGTCCACACTCTTGGAGCTAGTAACAAAATGGAAATACTATGGGACTTGGATAAAAAATTCATGGAACCCTAGATGATGTTGAGACATGTCTAGATCGACAAATCGAATAATATGGTTATTCTTCTCTTGTAGGAGCAAGGGGAATGATTAGAACTCACTTGACTAAATATCAACAATATATAAACAGTTCTATGATTAAAAATTCTTTTGATTGGCCCTTAGATGGAGCTCCAATTAGCAATCATTGTGCATATATGTTTACAATCTCTAATTTTAATTATTCACAAGAAGTGGATGCTGCCATAATTATGGAAAATGTCATAGCTATTACTACAAACAACCCTAATTCAGATGATGGTTAAATGCGCTTAGATGGTTGATGGTCATACGAACTTACAAGCTATAAAATTGAAGTCCATTACATTTCTTTTTCTCATTATTATATGGAAAATATTATTTTGTAATATTTATGAAAATATAAAAGGCTAAAAGTCACGTAGGTGTAAAATAGAATAGGAAAAGTCATGAGGATTTGAAGATTCATGGGGAAGGTGAAAGGTCACTTCCCATTTGTATAAATATATCCCCATGACTCCAAAGGGATGGGGGGCTTTTGGAACTTGAGTTCTTTTAATACTTAGACTGTTGTTTTCACTTAGGTGGCTATCAACACTCTATCTCTTGAAAGATATTAGGTTGACTTGTGGTGAGGCAAGGAGCTTTTCTTGGAGATGATATGAGGAACCCTCATTCTACTATTTGATTTTGATGGGATTGTGGTGCATGTACTTTGATTTGCAACTTTGTCAATAAGAAGATAATCACTTTTGCCATCGATTCTCATGTATTCTTTTGCTGGTTGTTACAGCTAACCATTACTCCAATGATGTGTGCATGAGTTCTTTCATGCGGGTTATATGTGGATGAACTAATTCATAGCTTATTATTCAAGTGTTCACTTTGAATCTTTTCTCTCTCATTCCATTGTATGCTAGTAACCTATTCCAAACTAATTCACAATTAACCTCTAGTAGTTTCTAATTCATGTATATCTTAGATGGTTCTGGATCACTGACTCCTCTTAAGGTACGCTTCTTCTCATTGGCTTTTTTATATTCTCGCACCTTTTTCTTCAAGTCATCAATTTTGGGCTAATTTCATCCTCATTCTCTAGGTAATATTTCACACTTGCTTTCATGCTAACTTCTCTTCATTTGACAGCCAAGAGGAAAACAACCATGGTGGTAGCTAGGCCCACATACTAAATGGGGCTCCTATCCTAAATGATGTGAGGTCTAACTGGGACTTCACACCAGGGATACCCCCTTGTTGGGGATGATAGTAGCATTAGAAAAATACTTCTACACAATTTTAATTGTCTATACATGTGGAAGTCATCCAAAAGACCCTTTAACCTTGGAAAATTACTTCAATTGAAGCAAAAATTAAAGTAACTTTTTTTTATAAGAAAAAGTGAGCTAATATAATGGAATTCAAAGGTTATTTTCATTAGCAAATTATATGAATCTTAACCATTGATCTCAAGTGAAGTTGAGATCTAATCTCAACCATCAATCACTTTCAATATTAGGGTTGTGCATTCATTCAATAACTCAAACTTATAAAAGGAAGGTTACGAAAAGAAAAAATACACATCAACTGAACACAAGAGAGTGAGATATTGAGGATCTTAGTGATTGGATGGGGAAGGAAATTCATCCAAGTATGCATATTCTAGAGAGAGAGAAAGAGAGCAAGGGGAAGTGATAGAGAGAGATATAACAATTAGAAAAGGAATATATTTTGTGAATATTTGTAACAAAGAGAGCATTTGTACAGGGCCACAAGACAACCATGTAAAAATTGATAGGTCATAAAAGGTGGGAGGTTGCTACACGTGTGAAGGGAACCACGTAAAATTATTCACACAATAGCATATAGTACCCACAAATCCCAAACTCAAGTGGAAAAATATATACAACAATCTAACAACATGTACAATTTAGATGTAATTCACACATGTGACAGGAAGCGAGGACAAGTGCAGGAGTAGCATGTTCGCTGGCCATATAGCCTATACAAATCAGATTGATACATGTCTTTCTTAGCTGGAAAAATTCAAGTTTTTATGTTTGCTTTTCCTCAGTGGGCATTTAATTTCCTAGGGTGAGAAGCCCTTGTATGTTGTAAAACTTGTATTATTGGAAAATATATTTGAAGGGAATAATTTCCCATGCACATGTTGCTGAGATTGGATATTTTTATTCCATTGATTTATATTTTATTTACCTGTTAAAAATTACAACAATGATTTTATTCAGTAATTTGCACTTGATTAAAATCCACAATACGTTATTTACTAGGTAAGAAATTACAAGTTGCGAGGGTTAGTAATTTTTATAGTAGGATTATGTGCCATGTTGTGTGGAAATGTGTTAATATGATATTGCATACCAACATGGTGTGCATATATAGCACAATTGTTAAGGGGTTGATGTGGTAGTCAATGTGGCTATTGATGTTTTAGATGATATGGAGACTGGGGGGTTCAAGGCCTGGAATTTTGGAAATATGGCCTTTTTAGGATCTTCAAGCTATATGGAGATCCATATTTTGACTTATTCTAATGAGGATGATGATGTTGTTGCAAAGGATTGTTTATGCTAACTTGAAGGAGCACGTGGTGATCCTTGTGAAAGATGACATGGAATCTTCAATTGGATGATTAAGTAATCTAGGGATCCAAATGTTTAACAAATTTTCCATTTTGGAATTATCCATATAAGTAGATTCTAGATATCAAAAAATATCAATATCCAAATTTGGCACTTTTATTTAAATGAACTTATGAATTATTCCAGAAAAGTGGATCATAGATATCTAGACTTGGCTTTTCATAAAGGTGGTTTAATGGAATCATATATATATATATATATATATATATATATATATAGATATATATATATATATATTGAAATCCCCAATTATGGATATGACTTGGTAGGGCATTGTGCTTGGCTACAAACATATTTCTATGTGGTGGTGACATGTGGGCACAAGATTGTGATATGTCAGATGACTAATGCGACATAATATGATGGTGACAAGTGGCACTATACCACCATGTGTCAATGATATGGTTGTTGAAATGGCATTAAGAAGGGTAAAATTTCTGAGGGCCATAACTTCATGTCTTAAGCTAAAATTTTAATGAAATTTATATCATTGGAAAACTAGATGAAATTGATGGTGGCTTAAAAAGGAAGGTATGATATGTTTAAGAGAAGACGAAATTTGGATAAACCCTCCATAAAGTGACCTTGCTTGTTGGGCATGTACATCTCGTACCCTCAAAATATATTAATGGGAATGGATGCAAAATGCCTAGGGAATCAAACATCTTTAATTACTTTGGCATGAGGATATTAGTGTGATAGCTCTGCTACTATATCAATGCTTCTCCTTACCTCTCCCTCCATTTAATCCTCCTTTTATACAATTTCAATTTTGTTGAGATAGTTAGGAATGGGTTTTAAGAGGCAAGTGTATAAGTTCCATATAACACACTCAAGAGTGCACGATTTTCAAGGATTTTAATTTTTTTTAACCCACGTTTTGAGCTACGTGTTTCTTTTTTGAATGAGAATGGTGTGTATATGCTCCTTTTATGAGTCGAAAGAGCATGTGGATTGCAAAGGAGGTCTTTCAAGTAGTCTTCAAAGTGAGAAATGTCAACAATAGATGAATAGATGAGTATAGTTGCCAATCAAGTGTATAGGAAAAGGAAATGTTGAAATATTTCACAGCGCTAACTTTTGATCTACACAAATTTTTATGGTGTTTTTGTTGTAACCATTCATTTGGTATTTTCCCATCATATTCATGAATTACAGTACAAAATTAACTAACTTCTCTAATTATATTTAATTATGGTAGGAGAGAAGAGCGTCACATGGTACTCTTTTAGTGATTATATTGGTATTCCACCACTTAAACACATAAATAAGAAAGAAATGAATAGAAAGAGAAACTGAATCACACAAGAAAAAACACAAGGAATTACATGGTAAAATCCTGACAATGTGTCAAGGAAACCTCCATGGGGCAAGGGATTTGAATTCTTATTATACCAAAGTCAATAATGACTCTCCAATGTTACATCAACTCTCTCAGGTAATCATGATTTTAATTCAAAGACTTTGTTACATAACTCCCTATGGTTACATAACAGCGTAAATAGTAAAACCATATTTACTAAGATAATAATGATTTTAATTGTTTTCATTCTTAATAATATCCACCTTGACAACAATTCCCTAATCCCTTTCCCATGCCCATTCATCATCTCTTCTGCAAGCCAAGATAATCCAAACACCATCACAACTTCTCTACTAAAAATGGCTCCGTGACATGTCTTCTTAATTCTCCTATGTATGAACCTTCTTGAGAGCTAATTTGTCACCGTCGATCACTTGTCTTACAAAATGGTATCTTATATCAATGTGCTTAGTCTTACTGTGATAAGATGGATTCGTAGTCGAATGAAGTGACACTCTGATTGTCACAAAATGCATTCACTTTCCCTTGCATCGTTCTAAGCTCATCAAGCAAACCTTTCACCCAAATTTCCTCTTTCCAGCCATCTGAAGTAACTATATACTTTCCTTCAGTAGTGGAAAAAGAAATTGTTTCTTGAAGCTTTGACATCTAGCTAATTTCTCCACCTACAAGAGTAAAGACATATCTTGTAGTATATCTTCTCTTGTCCAAAGTACTTGCATAATCAACATCCACATATCCGTAGACTAAATCTCCACAACCATTAAAGATGATACAATGATCACTTGTGCCTCTCAAATACCGAAGCACCCATTTCACTGCTCGCTAATTTTCTTCTCCTAGATTTGCCATGAACCTACTCACAACTCCAACTGGATGTGAAATGTTAGGTCTTGTAGATACCATTACATACATTAAATTTCCTACCACATTCGCATATGGTACACGAGACACATACTTATTTTCTTCATGATATCTAGGACTCAAACCCAAAGAAAGCTTAAAATGGGAAACTAAAGGAATAGTAATAGGTTTCACATTGTCCATATCACACTTTGCAAGTATTTTCTCCACATACTTGTAGAATTTTGTAGAATTTTTCTACAAATCAGCTAGCTCTGATACCATGTAGAACTTTTTCTACAAATCAGCTAGCTCTAATACCATGTAGAAATTTCCCACCTGTAGATCACCTGGTAATGCAATGTACTAAAGCAAACACTTGATCTACTTCTACAAACAATTTAGCGAAAGCTTAATCAACCATGAGCAACATCAATAAGAACACATATAATTGAGAATGAGAAATCATCACACACATAACACAAGATATATCCAGGGGAAAGCACCAGCATAAAACCCCAACCATGTATTATCAATCAAGTGGAAATCCTCTTCACAATATAAGAAGAATTAGCTCTCAAGCTATTCTTCTCTCTCTGTAATCAAAAGATCCTGATGATCTTCAATCAGAAGATATGAAGATATGTCTCATGAACCAACCAAGCCATGTTTATATAGGCTTTCCCTATGGTCCTTACATATTTTGCTTAGGAAATAATAGAAAAAGCACATGCTATTAATTCCAACATACCAAAAACAACCAATGGTCCAACTACATATTCCTTGAGAACACTAGTTCCTCAACCATGCAAAAACTACTTACTAGAAATAGTTAAGCATCTGATAGTACACTGTCCCACATCTGATCTCAACTGGGTCTCTGACAGAACTGACATGCAACAGATTATCCATGAGTGAATTCTCAGTTATCTAAAATAATAGTTGTCACATGATGCAAGCATTAAAAAACTATATTTATTATTTTAACAACTTGTTAAAATAATCTAACTGGACTTGACTAGTTAGAACTAAGTCAAACAATTCTCCATTATAGAACTAACCTTATCTCCTTTAATAAGGATAATTCCTAATCAGGGAAAATAATTGCATGATCTCACAAAGACTTCAAGTTCGAATTTTTCATAATTAATTAACTCATGGAATTAATTAATTAATATTTTAAACTGTTTTTAAGGCCAAAATTAATTTTACTTCCTATAGATAGACTAGGGACTGCTATAAATAGGAAGGGACCCAGAAATGCTATTTTTAGAACTTTCTATTTTTAGCAGTTTCACCTCTCACCCAATGTGGCCAATGACCTCATTGGCCAAACTGCTATTTTTAGACATGTTATTTTTAGCAGGTCTATTTTTAGCACATTCTAAATTTAACATTTCTTGTTGCACATTTTTCAACAATACTTCTGTTGTGAAAACCAGAGCTTTCCATTTTTTCTGCGTTTGTGTATCTCCATGCCCAAGATATGTTTTACAGCTCCAAGATCCTTCATATCAAATTTCCTAGAAAGTTGAGCCTTTAACCTATTGATTTCTTTCATTCTTTTGCTTGCAATAAGCATATCATCAACATACAATACCAAGATAATGAATATGCCATTGAAACTCTTCAAGTAAAAATAATGATCATACTCACTTCTAATGAAATTCTGTCTCACCATGAAGGAGTCAAACTTCTTGTACCACTGCGTGGGAAACTGCCTCTAGCCATACAATGATTTCATGAGCTTGCAAGCTAATCTTTTGTTGCGGCCTCGTACTGAACCTTCAAGATTTTCCATATAGATCTCTTCATCCAAATATCCATGAAGAAAGGTTGTTTTAACATCAAACTATTTTAACTCAAGATCAAGTAATGCAATTAGTGCTAACATAATACGAATAGAAACAAGTTTTACGACTAGTGAAAAAATCTCATGAAAGTCAATACCTTCTACTGGAGAATTCCCTTTTCATACTAGTCTCTCTTTATATCTTTTAGTACTTCCATCACCATTTCGCTTCAATTTGAAGACTGATTTGAATCTAAAAACACTTCTCCTTTTAGGAAGTTCTACAAGATCCTAGGTTTTGTTCTTGGCTAAAGAATCCATGTCTTCATTTATAACCTTATTCCATTTTTCATTATCTACATCAGTCATTGCTTCCTGATAACAAGAAGGTTCCCCATCTTCAATAATCAATGCAATAGATGAATCAAAATCTTCATACCTTTTGGGTGTTCTTATTTCCCTTGTAGACCTCCTTAGAGTGACTGGTTGTTGAATTGGTTCCCAAACTTCTATAGTTTCCTTTGCATCTTCTTCACCTTTTTATTCAAAAGTTTCTTCTTCCTTCCGAATTTTTGAAGAAGGTTGAGTCTCCAACTGAGTTTGTTGATTTGGTGATACCTGTTCCTATTCAAATTTTTCAACATTTGATTTTAGAAGAGAAGACTCATCAAATGTACATCTCTACTAATGACTATCTTACATGAAGAAGGATCCCACAACCTATATCCCTTCACCACATCATCATACCCAACAAAGACATAACATTTTTCTTTTAGGTATAACTTAGAACAATGATTCTTTGGAATAAGAGCATATGAATCACAACCAAAAATTCTTAAATGTGAATAATCACAAGACTAGCTTGACCAAAATTCTTCAAGAATTTTACAATTAATGGAAACTGAAGGTGATTTTTTGACCAAATAACAAGGAGTATATATTGATTCTTCCCACAACTCCTTCTGCAGGTTAGCATTGTTGATCATGCTTCTCGCTCTCTCCATAAGAGTCCGGTTCATGCATTCAACAACGCCATTTTGCTGAGGAGTATATGTTGCAGTTTTATGTCTAACAATCCCTTCATCCTTACAATATTGTTCAAATTCTAAGGAGTAAATTCAACACCATTGTCATTTCTTAAATATAGACCCAGGATTTCTTAGAGTAATCATCAATTAATGTTACAACGTAATATGCACCTCCATAAGATATTTTAGGAGATGGTCCCCAAAGATCAGAATGACTATAGTCCAAAACTCCTTTACTATTATGATTACCAACTTTAAATTTTTGTCTACATTGTTTTCCATATACACATTGTTTGCAAAAATCCAAACTCAATGATTTCAAATTAGGAAGTATTTTGTGATTCATTAGTACCTAAAGGCCCTTTTTTCTCGTGTGGCCCAGTCGTTGATGGCATAGGTGAGTATCTTCTTTTTCCTTCTCAGATACGATCACTACCTCATTGTCCTGAGTAATTCCTTTTGTAGAAATTTTGAATAATATGACACTTATTCATAGAGATTATCCTGATTATACACTATTTGTGGAATCATGCATAATACATAACCTACCTCTACGTTGATCATGCAATTTTGCAATATTAAAAAAAAATCGCATGCACACATTGAAGATCAAACACACATATCAACACAGTATATCAGTGGAAGAATATAGCTGAAAACCCCCAACTATTTGTATATAATTGATTAAGACAGTAACATACATAGTACAATACTCCTCACAAGTACTCAGTACTAATCGCCACTGTTACACACAAACTAGCTCAGAAATGATCAATCAACTAGCTCAATCTCCTCCGCTGCTTGCCCGCTTACTCGAAATCCTGAGGAGAATACTGATGAATGAATGATCCAAATTCATATTTCCTGATATACCATGCAAATCCTAATTGGCAAACTCATACATTGATTGTGCAAATCTCATGCACAACTATAGTCACAACTGACAGCTGTCTTCCCTTTCACTCAATCTCTAACACTGTCCTCCATAGAAACTGTCCAAAGCACTGAGGTTAACTGATGTATTCCGTTAGTGTGATTATGAGTTAATAATTAGTGAATTAATTAATAACTAATTCACACCACTCCATCACATTAGTCTATTGATCAGTTAGACTAAATACAACTAGTTCAACTAAGTCAAACTGAACACAACTCCATCAACTCCTCAATCAACTCCACAGAACTCAATCACTGAAGTTCAACTGAAGTCCTTCATGCAATAGCTCAAGTATCCCATAGGAAAAGCGTATTTCCTTCTGGCAGTTACATGTGCCACATCTGTAGCTCGAATTGAAATGCTGCAACAGGATAAGATAATGTTTATAGTCCAAATATTATTAAGAGCTAATAATATTCGACTGTTCTATATTTAGACTGGCAGTCTAAAAATAGACTCCGCCCATATGTCTAAAAATAGAGGTCCATCTATGTTTACCAACATGACCAATCATCCATAAATAGCATCATGCAACTCATAGACCATGATCCATATGTCTAAAAATAGACATAGTCTAAAAATAGACTCTGCAGGCACACTTAGTGAAGGCAACTTCTTTTCACTAAGCTCCATCATCTTGTTGCATTTTCAACACCTTTGAGTCTGTAAAGGTTTTTGATCTTCTCTGCCTTCATAACAAACCAAAGCACCCTTTGAAACTTTAAACACTCCAATTTGACCCGTAAACTTGTAACCTTTTGATTCCAATACTCCTAAATAAATCAAATTCTTTCTCAACTAAGATACATATCTAACATCAGTCAATTTTCTAATTTTATCATCATACATTTTAATTATGACATTTCCCATCCCAACAGTTTGACAAGATACATTATTACCGATAAACACAAAACTATCATTCACAACTTGATATCAAGTGAACCAATTTTTGTGCAGACTAATGTGATGAGAAGCACTCGAATATAACAACAAATTTTCATAATGTTAAGAAACTTTGCAAACATGCATAGCTTCATCTACCATACCTAATTCAACATATAAAACTTCATCAATCATACATAAATCAACTTGATTTGCTTCCGTCTTTGGGATTTCAACAAACTCCTTCCTTTTCAAATAATATTTCTTGAGATGCCCTATTTTGTTGCAATACCAACATTTGAATCCCCTCCCTTTTACATGATTTAGTGGGCCCGGACCCTTTGTGGTGGCAAGTTTCAAAAAATATGACCCTCGCCTTGCTCCAGACTTCGATTTTTCTTTCGATAATGACTCAAATCGTTCTGTGGAATCGACTAAACTTCACGAGGACTTCACTCCATTAACCTTTGACATAGCACGTGCATTCGTGGCATGCTAAACAATACCCTTAATTTAAATACATATTGGAAAATACCTCTAAAAATCACATTATTTAACCCACTACCAATATCCACCCAATATGCCTTCCCAATTTAAAAAACCCCTACTTTCACTAGATATGTAGGTATCCATTTTTTCATTAACATTTTTTATACCCCTTTATATTTTTTCATTAACTTTTAGTTCCATTTATTTACCTTGCCAATATAAAAACCCTTTGCCCCCTATTATATGCTCAATATATAATACCAATTTTTCCTCAATATATATCCCCCAATATGAATGCATGTGATATGGTATGTCTCCCCTAGTGAAACCCCCATGCTAAACTTATGATGAGGCTCCTTCTTAAATCGGTGGCTGTGCGTCTCCAGAAGCACGTATTTTAGTCAGTGGTGGCTCTCAATTGACTTTCGGCTAAACAAGGCAACTTCCAACCTTAAAGAAATTTATTTGTTGACAATCTAAAAGAAATTTATTCCTTCTCAAACTAGTGTTTAGACTTCGTGGGTTATGATTCCTCTCTAACCTTTGATGGTAGACAAACTTAGCAATGACACCTCACAATCCTCACAGCAAATCTCTAATACCATTTGTTGGTATTCCACCAGTTAAATATATAAATAAGAAAGAAATGAACATAACAAGACATTGAATCACACAAGGAATTACATGGTAAAACCCTAACAGTGTGTCAAGGAAACCTTCACGAGGCAAGGGATTGGAATTCTTATTACACCAAAGTCAAGAATAACTCTTCAAGAGTGTCTTGGACAGTCATCATTTTAACACAAAAACTCAGTTACATAATTCCCTATAGTTACACAATTACTTGAACGATAAAACCACATTTATTTAACTTCTAATAGAAAAAATGAAGGAAAAGAAAATGTGATGGTAACGAAAAAGAAAAAGAAAAAATGCAACCAAAGAAATTGGAGTAACATAACTTTTCCTTGGAATAACAAAGCGAGGATAGTTAAGCTTACTAATAAATTTATTTATTTATTTTGTTAATTTAAGATAAATGTTATGACTCGAACCACGAAGTAATCTCTCACTTGTAATATTTAATGCGGACTTCCATCCGTGTTTAGTTGTTCCAAAAGTATAGAAACCAATTGACACATTTATTAATTGATTACTTTAAATACGAAAATTAATGTAAAGGTTTGGTTGTGAAGGTGTTAGGGGTTTCCCCGATATGCAGTTCATTGTTTTAAATTATATGTTTTTTTTGTTTAGTGTACTTTTAATTTAGCAACCTTGTTGGTTGCTATCATTTTATGGAACTCAATTTAAGGTTACGTTTCGATTTCATATATATGGGAGTTAGGTATATAGTTATTATATCTATTCAGATTAGTTAGAGATTGATATTAGAAATTGAGGTTAGTATGGTTGATCATGTATTATATATATATATATATATATATATTATTATATATTTTATGTTTTTACATGCTTTCTATTTAAGCGTTTGCCATGGTTTGCTTTTTCATGTTGTCATGATGATGAATCACACTTGTTGGTTCGAAACGCGTAAGCCAAAAAATTATCTCATGTGATTTCTACCAAAAGACTTTGTTCAATTAAAAAAGTTTTGAGACAAATTTTTCTAAGTCATTTTAGTTTAGATGAGTTTAAAGATTAAGAGAATTGATTTTGTAACAAGTATTTTGAAATCAAGATTTATTGTGGGTGTATGCAGGGTATTCTAAATAAATATATATTTTATCTTCTACACTCTTAATGTTGTTAAGATGAAAAATTCCTTTTACCAATAGCAATTTAGGAATTGTTCAATGTTTTGTAGGGTATAAATTTGTTGGACAGTCCACAAGTAATTTTTTTATGATAGTTTATAAGATTTATAATAATAAATAGACCCATTTTATAAACACTAAGATCTATTGTCTGTGTGCCAAACTACATAAAGCTTTCAAAACCAAATAAAAAAACTATTTCACCTACATAAACAAGAAAATTTAGTTAGTGCTTTATATAGAATACCAATGGCCCATGGGTATGGATATGTCATGTGAATCTCAAACTTTAAGCTTCAAGTTTCAATGTTCATGCTTTATGGTCAAGTGTGCACAATGTAGAATCACATCATGTGATTAAAGATAGAGACAAGGCGTTTCTAGTAAGTCTAAATATCCACTATGGATAAGTATATACTTATCTTATGGTCTCATCTTAAAGACTTATTATTGTGGGTGTTGCATAGTGGGATACTTATCTTGGAGCCTCAACCAACAAAATTGCTAACTTGCTTTGTTTTCTATAATTTTATTTGAAATTGCACAACACATTTAAGTGTAAATTAAGTCACCCATCAAATTGACAATTTGAGAAATTAGGTAATTGTCATCAATGGCATGCAAATTTTAAAATGGTCTACATTTGACGGTTAGATGAGGGAAATAAAACCCTTGAATGAGAATTTTCTCTTATAATATCCACATTGATTTTATTCTTTATACTAGTTAAAATAAAAAAGATTTCTTTGTAATACCTTGATTTTTTCTTAAATCTGCTTAAGCTTTGTGGCATCATACTTTATTATAAAATTATAGGTAATAATGAGTGAATAATATTTATATTTTACAAAATAATATTTCTCTTAATATCTAAATGATTTAGCCCAGACTTTTTTTGTGTTAACCCTACTTAAAATATATTTTCTTTCATTTTTAAGTTATAAATTATTAAATAAATAAAAATAAAAAATTACTTAGCTTTTCCCACCGATATCCAAAAAAAATAATAGAACCCTAAGTAACAATCCACGAATAAATCTAAAATACATTGTTCCATAACAGAGCTCAAAGTACTCGGAACCATTTCAGAAGGAAGAAGAGGGTTCTGCTCCCGCTGAAAACAATGGCGCTCCCAGCTCCGACTCTTACGCTCCCTCTGAAGCTAAACTCGCAGGTCTCCTCCTCTGCAGCTCCCATATTCTTGCCCTCGTGCTGTCATTTGAACCGATCGCTGCGCAGAAATACATTCAATAGGCGCAAGAATATCAGGGTTAGGGTTTCGAGGGCTCCTGAAGCAGATGCGGGCGAAGCTACTCCTCCTTCGCAACTGATACTTGGCGGCGAGAAGCAGCTTTCGGGGTCCGAGAGTTTTCGACAGTCTGTCTGCCCCTGCGAGATACGGGGTTTGTGCTGTCATAGTGGCAGGAGCACTAGCAGCAGGATACGCCGTGGGAGCCATTTCTAAAGGCACGAGAACCGCTGCATTCGGGGGCGCTCTGGCTCTTGGAGTGGCAGGCGGAGCCACTGCTTATGCTTTGAACTCCACAGCTCCCAGGATCGTCGCCGCTGCTCTGCACAATAAGGTCGTCAAATGCGATGATCCTACCTCTCATAATAGGGAAGATTTTAGCTGGAGCCGGATAGCAGGAGCCAGATCTGACCCAAATCTGCATGAAGATTCACTCGTTTTCCAGATCCAAGTTAACCTCTCAGGTAAAACATCAATGCAATGGGTACGAGCAACTGACCTGGTGCAGAACCTTTTGCAAAATCTTGAAGGCCAGCTAGGGATCCCCTCATCTTGCCTCACACTGGTTTATAAGGGTAAACAACTTTCAACTACCCTTCCTCTCTCTTTTTACAACATTCAGAAGGATGCCTCTATTGTAGCTACTTTCCGTTTGAGAGGGGGTTCTTTCAGGCAGACCTCCTCTGCCCCTCCTTTCTCTTTTAAAGATGTTGTCCGCAAAGATGCTGCCCATTCACAACCTTCTTCATCAACAGGCCATCCATTTGAGGCTCCAAAGCCTTTTCTGGTAGACAAATCAGAGGACATTCCTTCCATCAATCTCTCCCATCCTGGGATTGATGATTGCTATCAACTTTATGCAGAAGCTACTCTTGTATGTAGATTCAATGGGTTATGGCCTCGCACATCAGAGCTATACCAATGGATTCATACCTCTTGGACTAAAAAATGCGAGATACACTTATGTTCAAAATGATTCTTCATTGTGGTTTTTGACCGAAATGAAGATTATCAGAAGGCCTTAACGGGAGGCCCTTGGTTTTGGGGCTCGGCGGGTCTTTTTCTTACTCCTTGGTTTTCAGACTTCGACCCTTTTACAGCTGTTATCACCAAGACTCCCATTTGGGTCAGGCTCCCGAACCTTCCAACGCATCTATGGCATGTTTCGGTCTTCATAGCAATTGCAGAAACTTTAGGACGCTACCTGGCTGTAGATTCCTCTCGAAAGGAAAATGGGCTCTACACATTTGGCAGATTATGTGCAGAAATAGATATAAGCAAAGGACTGCCGGATCAGATTAATCTCAAGTATGGAGATTTTCATTGGACTCAAACCTTGGATTATGAGAACACAGCTTTTCGTTGCTGCCATTGTCATCAAACAAGACATCTCCAAAGTTCCTGTCCCCAGTACCTCGACAAAAAGAAGATTCCAAAGCGCAAGCCCAGGTCCAAAAGTTGGAACCCCTGTGAGCCTCCTCCGCCTATGGAGGATTCAGATTCCGCCAGTTCAGATGAGGAGGAAATAGTTGCAGATGGACAGAACGCTGAGATTCCGGTGAATGCTCCCATGGATGATTCGGCAGACCCCTCCGTCTCTCAGATATCTTAGAAACGTCCTCATTTCACTTCATCTTCAGATTCTGAGAAGGATATTCCGCCGCCATGGCAGAACTGTCTTCAACTTGTTTCAGCTCAGCGAAATTCCGCTGAATGGGTCAAAGTAAGCAAGAAAAAAGGAAAAAAAAGTCGTGTGATAGTAACAGCCCCCTCAGGGTAGTTCTCTCGGCTAAGTTCCGGTTCTTTGTTATTCCATGTTCTCTTTAGCCCTCTCCTGGTTCTTTGCCAAGGAGCAAAGTGATGCCTATCTCCTTGGGCCCCTTGCTTTTCAGCTTCGCTTGCAAGCGAGCTTGATTGTACTATACTCTTTTCTTCTTTTTTAATAGAATTAGCCTTTACTCAAAAAAAAAACAGAGCTCAAACTACTCAGCTGTGGTATGTATGTTTAAAGATATTGATACACTCCAAACAATTCTATAAATATGATCCCTATATAGCGGATCAGTTCACATAATCGTTCATCTGATCAAATATATACCTAAAATAAAATATAAATTGCATTGATAACTTAAAAAAAAATATTTTCTTGAAAAAAATACTTCAAAAAAGAAGAAGAAAAGCATTCTAGAAACTGAAACTGTATTTTATTGGATTGAGCGTAATTGTAGGCTGCGAGTTTCCCGACCCGATTGCGTTCATGGTTTGAGATCTGGGCTCTGGCAAGTGACGCACAGGCCACCTGGATCGCACAATCTCATTTGACACACAGGCTAATTTGACGCACAGGCTACTTTGACACGTTTCCCATGCACCGTTCATCTTCAAGTTCACCCTTATCCATAGGACTACAAGTTTATTTAAAAAGCGTTGTCATTCCCTCCTCTTTTTTGCTATCGTTCACCCTCCGCAATTCTTCAGAGCATATCCTTTAACTTGTTAGACTATTTGTTTTAGAGTCATAGACTATTTTCAATAAAACCCTCAAAGCAAATATGGCTCCTCCAGATCAGGGTGCTGGTAAATTTGAAAAATCAAGTCATGGATATTCCAGGAAACGAGCCTTTGTGACATTCTTGGCCGGTTCAGGAGATTATGTAAAAGGTGCCATCGCTCTTGCCAAGGGTTTGAGGAAGGTGAGGAGTGCATATCCTCTGGTGGTGGCAGTATTGAACGATGTTCCAGAAGACCACCGCTTGGAACTGCAGAATCAGGACTGCATTGTTCGACAGATTCAGCCTATTAATCCTCCTCAGTCTACTCAAGAATTCGCCATGGCTTATTATGTGATCAATTACTCTAAACTCCGCATTTGGGAGGTATTTACATGCTCATTTCTACTTCAACCTAAATGTTTCTGGGCATTTGCATGTTTTACCAGAATGCCATCCACGTTGGAGAATCACGTTCAAATCTATTAGGATTTTTTTGAAAAGGAAAAGATAAAATTTTAATGCTCGAGTTAGTAGGTGCATGCATAATTTTAATACTTTTAAGGGTTAAAGCAAGTAAAACATCTTAAGTTTCCATTGGTTTTATATAGAATAATATTTTTTTCATTGGATTGGTATTGATATAAATAACATTTAATTTAATATGACTTGTGAAATGGTGGGTAGTAACTACACAGTTTAGTGGGCACTACCAATTATTCATGATGGTGACGCATCTATCGTTTTATAGCTGCATATAAGCTGCATAACCAAGTTATCTAAAAAATATGTATGCTATAAGTTATTAGAAAAAAGTTATGTATAACTAGTTAATAATAAAGGGATAGAAATGAGAAAAGAGTGCACTATTTATTATTTTATTTGAGATTATATTATCCACTTATAAAAATAGTAAGTTAAGTTTTTAATAAAAATAATAAG